>CBVK0100069382.1:0-14918 GCA_900067695.1 Picea abies
TTCCCATAGTGGTGGGTGATATGATCAATTCACATCGCTCGTTCAAATTTTGCTATGCTAAAATAAATTTAGTTAATGAATTTTTATTTTTTTAGCTATCATCTATGTAGCTTTTGTTATACTTTGGGGAAGATTATTGTCGTGGTGTAAGATAAAGCTTCTGCCAAGTGGTTTGCATAATTTTGGGCATAATTTCATTTTCATTAAAATTTTAATTAATTAAATTGTTTTGTTTTTAATTAATTAAACTATTTTGTAAGAGGTTTTAAGGGTTTTTAATTAAACTCAAATTTTTAAAAATTAAAATATTTTTAATTAAAAATATATATTTTAAATTTTTTTAATTAAAAAATATATTTTTAAATGAAATTTCAAAGAAATAATTTTATTTATTTATTGAGAATAATCACTTTTTCTCATGTATTTGAATTTTTCTGATTTGGTTTAAGCAAGTTACTTACATGGTGAATAGAGGGGGAGGGAGCAGGGCTCCCTCCTATCAGCAAGTAGTAATGGATAGAGGGAAGGGTCCACGAGGAGGAGGTTTCAGGGTCCCACAATTTGGTGCATCAGGTTCAATGTTAGGCCTGAATGGAGAGGACATGCAAGAGAAAAAAGGTTAGACCGGTGAAGAAGGCAATGTGAATCAAAGAAAAATAGCAGACCCAAGCTTTATCCTCTGTCTTTAGATTACTGGCTACCATCCACATTCAAGGCAATAGGCAATAAACTCAGAAAATTTGTCAAAGCCTCGGATGCCACCTTAAAAGGAAAATATACCTCATTTGCAAGAATATGTATCGAGATGGATGTATCGGGAGCACTACCAGAAGAAATATGCTTGGAATTTAGGGATGAGGAATGGATTCAAAACATAGATTATGAGCAGATTCCTTTCTGATGTAGAATATGTCATGAGCATGTGCATCTCTACAGGGAATGTCCTTTAAATAAATTTACCAAACAATAAAAAACAAAACAACCACAAGATGAATAAGGTTTTGTTTGACCAAATTATAGGGGCAGAGGGGCTACGCGACAAAATAACCCCCCCCCCCTAGGCACACCAGAAACTAAAAATAGCTTTGAAGGCCTGGCGGAGAATCACACCCAGGAAGGAGATAAACATCAAGAGACGAAAAAGAAGACAAAGACCGACAGAAAGGAAGCAAACATGGTGAGGGAGGAACATCCAACTCAGAACATTAACGAGGATTCCAATGGATCGACGATGGTTTGAAACCTCGATGTAAATATTCCAATGTAGGAATGTGACAAAGAATCAGAGATGACACCTAGCGAGGTAGGAACCGAAGACCCTGATCTCTGAGATATAGTGGAACGGGAAAGTATCGACCTTCAAAATATCCTAGAATAGTGGAAAAATCAAGTAATAGAGACCATACCTCCAGAACAACTAGATCAAGTGAAATACCTCTTTCTAATGAGAGAGGAGGTAATATCTAGAGGGACTAAGCACATGCATGGTGAGATAGGAAATTTGGGAGTTAAATCAGTGGACACCCAACAATATTTGTCACTGAAACAAACCAAGAGGAAGAAGGGTAGAAAACCAAACAATTTCATTTTGCGGGAACTCGGGGCCTTGTCGATAAACTACGGTACGATTAAATCTATGTTCCCTACCTCCCCACCACCTGTGTTAAAATGAAGGTTATTACTTGTAATATAAGAGGCTTGAATAGCCCTAGGAAACAAATAATTCTTAAAAATAAGTTAAATATGGAAAAACCATAAATATGTTTTATTCAGAAAATTAAATGTACAACTAAAAATTTGTTACAAATAAGTAGGAAAAGTTGGAATAAATACCATTATCTAGATATTGATAGCCAAAACTTAGGAGGGGGCATTCTTACCCTGTGGAACCCTCAAAAAGTTAACTTGATATCGACATAATCTACTAGTTTCTACTTATCAGTTGAATTGCAAGTAATAGGAACTTCAGACAAGATCATCTTTACCAATGTGTATGGTCCCCAACTCATAGATGATAAGAAAAATATGATAGCAGCTTTAGAAAACCTCAGAGAACGACACATGAGATCCCATTGGGTTATAGCTGGAGATTTCAACATAATTTTGACACTGGCAGAGAAGAAGGGAGGAATCCGTAGATTGGATAGAGATGCATAGGTCTTCTCTGAATTTATAGAAAAATCCATCCTAGTAGATATAAGAACAAGAAACAAAACTTTTACCTAGAATAACAAGAGAACCATGCATCACCAGGTGGTGTCAAGGCTATATAGATTCTTAATATCAGAATCTTTAATGATGTAAGGTATCGACATGGAAGGTAGTATCCTTCCATGGGGAGGATTAGATCACTGGTCAGTACAGCTAGAAGCAAACTTCCAAGGAACTCCAAAAACTCGTCCCTTCATATTTGAGAGCTTTTGGCTGGACCACCCCTCTTTCATGGAGAAAATTAAAATTTGGTGGATAAATGATATCCAAGAATAAGGAACCCAAATGTACAGACTCCAAGGAATACTGAGACATGTTAAGAAGCAAATCAAACGGTGGAACCAAGAAGTGTTTGGGAACATAGTACAAGAAAAAAAAAGAATTGAAAATTCAAATGGAAGATCTACAAAAATCTTGCAATCAGGATGGTTAAAATGAAAACAAGAAAATGGAGGAAAAGCACCTTCATCAAGAATGCGAGAAAAGATGTATTCAAGAGGAGATTTTATGGAGACAAAAATCCAGAGTTCAAGGGTTAAAGGCAGGGGAGAAAAACACAAGTTTCTTCCACAAGTCAACAATCACCCATAGGAATCATAACATAATTTTGAAAATAAGAGATGAGGCAGGCAAAGAGCTAGAATCTCATAAAGAAATTGAAAAATCTCTAGTTCAACACTTCCAGGACATAGCTAAAGAACCTAAAGTTGACCGTTTAGAGGCCATACAAAGAATTCTAAGACACATTCCAATATTGGTCGTAGATGAGCATAATCAAAATTTAAGGAAGCCAATTATGCCAGAGGAAGTAGATCAAGCAGTCCAAGAGATGCCTAACGGGAAGGCCCCTGGACCCGATGGCTTTACTGTGGATTTCTTCAAATCCTATTGGGATGTGGTAAAACAATATATTTATGTTATAGTTGAGGATTCAAGGAAATACTCTTATGTTCTCAAAGCTCTAGACTCAACTTTCATTACTCTGATCCCCAAAGAGAACGAAGAAAGAACTCTAGATAGATTTAGACCAATAACTCTCTGCAACGTGGTTTACAAGATAATCTCCAAGGTCATAGAAAATAGATTGAAACCCCTCCTTCCTATTCTTATCTCAAAGGAACAATCGGGCTTCGTGGAAGGGAGAAAAATATTAGACAATATCATTCATGCCCATGAAATAATGCACTCGTTGAAAAGTAGGAAAAAGGAAAGCATGATAATATAACTTGACTTTTCCAAAGCCTATGATAAACTAAGCTGGAACTATATGACAAAAACCATGGAAGCCTATGGATTTGACAATCAATGGATAAAATGGGTAATGGCTCTGGTTTCCAGAACTAGTTTCTCAATTTTGGTAAATGGAGCCCCAACTAAACCTTTTTATCCTTCCAGGGGAATCAAACAAGGGGACCCTTTATCCCCCTTTTTGTTCAAATTTATGATGGTAGGATTAAGTAGAAAAATTAAAGAAGCAACCTCTAAGGGAGCAATAAAAGGCCTACAACCTCACGAAGCCATCCCCCCAAATATGCATCAACAATTTGTAGATGATACTATGTTACATGGAATTCCAACAGTCAAAGAGGTGACCGCCTAAAAGGAAATTTTGGATAACTTCGTAGAAGCTTCAGGAACATAGATTAATCATTCCAAGTCTATGATCTTTTTCTTTAATACTCATATTGTTATTCAAAGAAACCTCACTAACATCCTGGTTTTCGAGAAGAAAACCTTACCTACTAAATATTTGGGAGTTCCTCTCACGGATAAAGTTGGAAAGAAATCAACTTGGGAAAACATGATAAACAAGTTGCAAGATAGAGTTAAAATATGGACTTATCGAGCCCTAAAATTTGCAAGTAGGCTTGTGCTCACAAAGGCAGTTTTATAGGAAATTCCATCTTATTTACTTTTAGTCTTTCCAACACCATAAGGGATTTTGTAGAGGATTAGAACTATACAAAGGAATTGTTTGTGGAGAGGAGCAGAGGACAAAAAGAAATGGGTGTTAGTGGCATGGGAAAAACTATGATGTCCGAAATGAAAAGGAGGTTTAGGGTTGCAAGATCTGAAAACAACAAATGATGCGCATGGATCAAAACTATGGTGGAGATGGGTAAAAGAGAGCTCAGATCCCTGGGCAGCCTTTTGGAAATCCATATATGCCCCCAGATGGAACCCTCAAGACCTCATACAATTCACAAGATCAGGGGAGGGATTGACCATTTGGAATATGGCTTGGAGAAATAAAAGTTTGATTTAGGACCAGTGTTTCTGGGAAATAAGAAATGGCCAGACAACACATTTTTGGGAGGATGCGTGGCAACAGGAACCAAGACTGGAAAACCAGGATAGAGAATTTATCAAGAAATATTTATACAGACATGGAAAAGTTAGGGTGCATCAATATTGGAAACAGAGGGGAATAATTTAAAAATGGAGATGTTGGGACCCTATTATCCCACAAGACCTTAATCAAAATTCCCCGCTGGTTAAAGAATTAGAGGAAGATATTCAGAAAAGAAAGATTATGTGTTCAAATGATGAGGACCAACTTTGGTGGGGCAAATGAGATGGAGGAGAATTTACCCTGAAAGAGGCATGACACTATATCACGGGTCATGAGCAGAGAAACCCAGACCCCCTCTGGGAACGACTTTGGAATTCCCCACACTGGCTGAAGGTAAAAATCTTTATGTGGCTGGTCCATCACAAGAAAATTCTAATTTGGGAGAATCTGGTTAAAAGGGGTCTCAATGGCTCCTCAAGATGTCACCTATGTGAAGGACAGGAGGAGACGATAAATCATTTGTTGGATGGGTGCCCTTACTCAACGAGGTTATGGGACTAGGTGGCCACCCTGTATCGATAAAAAAATAGAGTAAGAGAAGATAGTCAAGTGGCCCTGAGGAGCTGGAGGGTCTAGTACACAGATAATGAAATTGTAAATTTGTATTGGGGCTTAACTCCTGGGTTTTTCATATGGGAAATTTGGAAGGAAAGAAACAAAAGAATTTTCCACAATGAATCCCTTCCAATAATTTTTTTTATAGAAATGATCAATCAACAACTAAAAGAAACTATCCCAAGCAGGAAAATTCATGCAACAACAAAAAATCCCTTGATCCAAGAGCAACAGGTTCTGCAAATTTTTCAATTGGACTCTTAGAGCATCTTCTTACCAATTCACTAAAATCCACAGGTTCATGGTGCTGCCTTAGCTTGGACTCTGCCCCAGGTTTGTTTCCTGAAATTAATTTTTTACGGCACGTCGAAGGGAAACCCTGGAAGGGTTGGGGCTGGTGGATCGATCCGAGATAGTGAAGGAAAAGTAGTTTGTATATACTCCACCAATGTGGGAAAAACTACCAACAATGAAACAAAATTTTATGCCCTGGAACAGGGGCTGGAAATTTTAGTAAGAGAGGGCATTGTTAATGTAATAGTAGAAGGGGACTTAACTCTGGTCATAGGAATAGAGAAATTATTGTAGTGTGGCACCAAAAGAGGCAAGATAATCACACACTAATGTCTTGCCCAAATTATGCAATGAATACAAAGGCACCTGCTAACTCTGTTCTCAATCGACTTTAGGTGGGTTAGAAGGAATGCAAATGCTCTGGCTGATAGATTAACCAACGAGGGTGTGCATTGAGATGGAAATGGGATTGATGTGGCTTGGACACAGGTTTAAGTGGGCCAACTGAAAAAAGATTTTGAACAACTGGCCGAAAAAGATCATCATGGCTGTAATTAGGAAGACAACCACACAGGAAGAAATGAGTTGCAATCGTATCTTGAGCGGGGCCCAGATGGAGAGGGGGGAATCGACCACTTGGCACTTTGACATCACGTTTAGTCTGGACATGATAGAGCATGCAGGGAAGATGGAAATACATGCTCATAAGGTGGCGAAAGCCAACAAATATTGTAGGATCCACATACCGTGCAAGGTTAATCATAAGGATATAAGGAAAGTCGAGAGTTGGAACAACATAATGAGGACCATTTTATCAATAGATATGGTTTTACCAAATAGGTCTAGTCGTATGGCTTGCAAAAGGAGAAGAGGGTGGCGAAGTACCATAGCAAGAATAATGGCACAAGGCGTCACACCTTCTATTCATTTCACTCATAGAGACCCATTAAAGGCAAGATCATTAATAGATACATGTAATAATATGGGAGGTTGTTATATACCAGGTTTCGTGTTGGTTACCCCTACCTCCTAGATATCTCTTGAAGATCCTAATGGTCTAGTAGAAGTTCAGTGCTGGTGGAAGGATTTTTTTCAATGTAAGGAAGACGAGTGGGTTTATCTAGTGAAGCGGACAAGAACATGGCCCGAATGAAATACACTACTAGGAAAGGGAGCCCGATAGCGGACTCTCACCCAAAGAGCTCCCAAAAAAAAGACAAGGATCGAGAATGCGGCATGGGATGCATCACAAATGTACTAGATTAATGTCCTGCAGAAAGGAAAGGAAGCTATTGAGAAATGGGAAGAGGAGATTAAAGCTGAAAGAGGAGGTAAATGAAAAAACCAGGTAGAGCAGGAGGTGGATTGGATAATTGACACTGAAGAAACTCACACTCGAGAGACCCTTTACCATAAGACACCCGAGATAGTGTGGCATACAAAAATGTTGATTGGAAAAGTCAACGCACGCAACAATGAAACTAGAGGCGTGGATCAGAGGGCACTGAGGACTATGGTAGAGGATATATAGCATCGGGTCAATGGTTTGGAAACTATTGTGAAACTCCTAGTAGACATTGAAAAAATTCAACAAAGCTAGCAGGATAAGATGGCAACACAATTCAACCTATACTTGAAGTATTTCCACCACATGGATATCACGCCAATGAACGACCATGGAACACCAACCCATATCTGAAAGGTTCGGGTTGCTTCTCCAAAGGACTAAAGTAATGGAGTGGAATGGACCTAGGTTTTTTGTGTTTTGTGATAGGAAAAACTCAAACCGTAGATGATTATAAAGTTTATGTTTAAGTTTGAAAGGTATCCTTTTTTTATATCAGTAAGTAGTCATAGGATTTATGCCAGTTATGTAAGGTGGTTTTATAATTCCATGTATAATCATAGGATCATGATGTCAAGTATTCCACATTGTAGTCTAAATGGAAGAAATATGATGCTTAATAGACTAGATAAAAATTTTATTTATTGCAGCTGGTCTAGTTTCCAATATGGCAAACCAGCTGGAAATAGTATGCTTGTAGCTTTTTGATGAAGTAATACAAAATTTTCGCCGACTTATAAAAAAAAAGAAATAATTTTATTCCCTGGATAGAATTGTCTTGTAAAAATGAATTCACATCATGTAGTTAATTTTGAATAAAGTTATTGAAATATCACTATGTGCTTCATCTTAATGAAGACGTCCATTTCTCTTTCACTCATATTATCATTAATATTTCTATTATTAGTTGATAAATACCACTATGTAGAGATGAATTAATATGTACTAATCAAGTTACAATAATAATTATCCTATTTTTTCCAATTAATTAGTCAATAAGAACATTTATTATTATTGTTTTTCAATTTTCCCAAGTCAAACATGATTTCTCTACAACTTTGCTTTTATTATGGAAAACCACTCCCAAATGCAAAGTGGGTTCAATACCGTGACATTGAATCTATTGAATTTCTAAACAACGACGTGGTTTCACTAAATACGATGGATTTTGGTGACTTTCTTGGGCCAAGTCTATATCCACTAAATATGGCCATTACGTTTCTCTATTATATTTATTTTTAGATGAACACCACCTACATAGGTGCAATAGGGCAAGGTGCTAAATTCATTTAGGCATTCAAAAATGCAATTTAAGCAATGCAAAATTGCAATTTCACCAACAATTTCATAGCCTAATTATGATAATAGTTGCCAAAAAAAATCCAAAAAATAGAATGTTTAGACTTGTCCCTTATTAAAATCCAAAATTACTACCAAGGAAGGTGCTACCCTCTCAAATATCTCTTTTTTCATGGAATTTCAAAGGGATGACGATCCTAGGTAGGAAGGAGGTTGTTCAAGGAGTTCTTCAAAATGTTAAGTAAAAAATATTTTTTTTACAAGAGGTCAAATCATCTAGATTTGATATTCGTGGTTGCATGAGTTATGTGTGGAATGGATCCTTTTGGGCCACAGATCATGATTAGGGAAGATGTGGGGTTGTGTTGGCCATTTCACTATATCTTCAAAGTTTTGTTACATCATTAGGGAGTGGCTTGAGCAATTGTTGCATGTGGATTACTATACTATTTTAGGAGAGATTGCTGGGTTTTTGTTGTATTTATACACCAAACCTTAGCTCTACACATATACGTCTTTGGGCATGGATGGAGAACTCTCTTCCATATGTTGAGTGTATAATTTTTGGAGATTTTAACATGGTTGAATAGGATGGTGATAGGGGAGGAGGGGTTGGTTATGTGATTAGTGGTTCGGAGAAGTAGGTTTGGTTTAAGTGTAAAGCCTCTCTTCATCTGTTTGACCCCAATTGGGGGAAGAAAGGAGTTGATTATGGTGGATGGTTTACTTGGTCCAACTTTAGATAGGGTTCTATTAGGGTTCAGGCTAGGCTGGATCATATTTATGGTCCGAGGGATGATTTCTCCTTTTCTGGGAATATGTGGTCGATTGATGTGTTGATTGTAATTACAGGTTCAGATCACCTATCCATTGTGACTTCGATTTCAGTAGGGCATGTGGAGGAATCCAAACCTTCGTCTCTATTCAATCTTAATGTTTCCCATTTGGAGTTTGCATATTTTTAGGCTTTGGTGCATAGTGTCTAGAATCTTGCTCCTTGTCCTAAGGGGGAGAAAGGGCGACTTTTATGGTGGGGGCTAACATTTGTTGTAATGTGAATTTTATCATAGGATGGGGTTGCATGATTGCTTGGAGGCATAGGAGAAAGCTTCAAGAGGCCCGATGACAATTATAAGAGGTGCATATTCTCATGGAGGAAAACTTACATAACATCACCCTCCAGGAGGATGCAACTAGGTTTGGAGGATGCAACTAGGTTTGAGATAGTGGTTCACAAGCAGGAGAAGTATATTGCTAGAGGGGTTCAAGTCAGATCTTGACTATAGTGGATTAAGAAGGGCATTGAGGGATATAAGTTCTTCCTTGACCTCTTGAAGAGGAAAGTGGTGTTCGATAGGGTTCTTGGTCTATGCAGAGAAGATGGGACTCTTGAGGAGAACCCTATAGAGATATGAGGTATGTTTAGTGGAAGCTTTCAAAATCTTTTCTCTAATTACCACTTGCGAGAGTTGATTGTGGTTTCTAGGGATTGTTGCTACATAATGGTTCCTCACAAAGTCTTGAATGGAGGTAGTGATAGATTGGAAAGATATTTTATGAAAGATGATTTTTTTGTTGCCTTATATTCAATGAAAAAAGGGAAGTCCCCAGGTATTGATGGTTTTCCTTGTGAGTTTTATAACGTGATGTGGGACATATTGGGGGACAATTTTTACAATCTTGCACATGAGCTATTTTCCACAAGGAGTCTTTCAAAAACACTTAATTAGAGACTCATCAAGATCATTCCAAAGAATACAACTAGATATTCTATTGGTGGGTGGCAACCGATAAATTTATTGAGTGTTGCTTATAAAATTATGGCCAAGGCTTTAGCAAGGAGAGTCTGAGACATGGCCTGGATTTTTTTTTGCTAAGAACAAATAGGATTTGTACATGGATAGTTTATTTTAGATACAGTCTTTTCATCTTGGGAGGCCATGGAGTGGGCCAAGGAGTCTAGTCAGCGAGAATTCTTTCTGAAAATTGATTTTGCAAAGCATATGATCCTATTGATTGGTCATTTATCTCTAATATGTTGAATAGCCTGGGTTTTTTCAAACCTTGTGTCGGTATGATTAACACCATGATTTACATGTTCCTTTGCTTTCATTTAAGTGAATAACGTGTTGTCCCCTTGCATCCATCTCCATAGGTCTTTTAAGAAAGGGTGTCCTTTGCCCCCTTATTTATATGTTTTGATAGTTGATGCTATTGGATATCTACTAGAGGCAAATCATCTTTAGGGTCAACTTGGTATTTATCTCTCTAGGGGGAGGAGATGATTAACAATAGCTTTATGAATGATTGTCAATCTCTACTGATAAGGAGTTAGTCTCAACCTCCAGGGATTGTCTTGCAATGTTTTGTGAGGCTTCAGGGGAAATTGTTAGTGATCACAAGACAAATTATTGACTACTTGGTCTTGAGGATTGTCCCACATGTTTTCCAGCTGCTTGGAGGTCTTTTCGGCTAGGGGTTATTGTCTGGTTTCTTGGTATACCATTTGGGGTAGACCTTTCATTGATTTCTATGTGGGATTGTTGCCGAGAAAGATTGCAACATAAGTTACTTTTTTGGCAGTGTAAGGATCTTCCCTTTTCTTCTAATATGACGGTGGTGAACAAGATTCTTTAGGCCTCCCACATCTACTATGTGTCTTGTTGGCTTCCAAGCAGGGCATAATTTCACCAATTGGAACATATTTTGTGATCGTACTTATGGGCCAAGTATGGTGGGGCTCATGGTCTTCCTATGGTCCCTTGGGTAGTTCGTATCATGCCCAAGAACAAGAGAGGCCTTGGTTTGATGGATGTGGTGACCCAAGGAAAACGTTTGGCTACTAAATGTGTGTAAAACGTTTGGAAGAGTAGACGTAGCCATAAACTGATATGATGCCCCCCATTTGCGAATTCGATAAGAGGATGTGCCATGGATTTCGTGTGGATGGGGACTCCTACAAGGTCAAGGGGGATGAATACAAAGAGTCGAGCTTGTTGCGATGGGAAAATCCCACATGACACAGTAATTTCACAAAGTGCTAAGGTAAATATTCACATGCGAGGATAACATAGTATATGATGTGTTAACGGAGGGCCTCGTGTCACCAGTTTGGGCCGACAACTAAGTGGATTGAGTGCATTGATGACTTGATCAGACTTGCTACATATGGGAGGTGGAGTCACATCCCCTCCCATATCCGTTGATTTAGAATTTAATGCCCCAAATTGACATTGCTCTAAGGAGAGCCAACCATTTTTAATAGATTACATGATTAGCTTTTAAAGCGAGATAAGTTTGATAATACTCCTTGTTAACACAAATTTTTCCTTGTGCTAATTGCTTATGTGCTTTAGCCAATGTATCTACTTTCCCATTTTTCCTTCTTAAAATGTGAAAATAACTCATGGACTTGAATTGATTTTCGATATCCCTAATGCGTGGGTAAATCCGTATCAGACTAGGTAGAGCATTTTGACTTAATCGTCTAAGTCCTTTTATGATTAAATTAGAGTCACCAAGGATAATAACTCAAACCATCTTGTCAACTGGGATGAGACACAAACCCATGTAGACCGCATGCGAGGATAACATAGTATATGATGTGTTAACGGAGGGCCTCGTGTCACCAGTTTGGGCTGACAACTAAGCGGATTGAGTGCATTGATGACTTGATCAAACTTGCTACATATGGGAGGTAGAGTTACATCCCCTCCCATATCTGTTGATTTAGAATTTAATGCCTCAAATTGACATTGCTCTAAGGAGAGCCAACCATTTTTAATAGATTACATGATCAACTTTTAAAGCGAGATAAGTTTGAGAATACTCCTTGTTAAGACAAATTTTTCTTGTGCTAATTGCTTATGTGCTTTAGCCAATGTATCTACTTTTCCGTTTTGCCTTCTTAAAATGTGAAAATAACTCATGGACTTGAATTGATTTTCAATATCCCTAATGCGTGGGTAAATCCATATCATACTAGGTAGAGCATTTTTACTTAATCGTCTGAGTCCTTTTATGATTAAATTAGAGTCACCAAGGATAATAACTCGAACCATCTTGTCAACTGGGATGAGACACAAACCCATGTAGACTGCCAAAACCTCTTCCTGATTGTTGGTGTTTTTGCTAAGCCCCCAAGAATACTCATAGATCCAATTTCCATAGGAGTCATAGATGACTCCCCGCAAACCTATCGCCCCTAAAATCACAATTTTGATTATTGCTAAGATATTTATATTTACATTATAACAATAACTTTATATAAATATCATATTTATAATATTTATATTTATATGTAAATTTTATATCTCTTTTTATATCTTTATATAATAGCTTTTATATTATGTGTAGATATCAAATCTCTCTTTGATATATATATATATATAGAGATATTTGTAATTCTATTTGCTTAACATATAACATTACTAATATTATTCATTATAATTATATTTTTTAGATTGATATATGATGATATATGCATTACTCACATGACAACATCTCTGTGACACTATGTTGTAAAATCACTTTTTAGCTTAACAAAACATTCTTCATATATTACACTTTTATTGTATAGTAACATTAATATTTTGTTTTACCCCACTATTAATCACTTAATTTGTTTACTCATAAATATTCCTAATTAAAAAAATTAAAAAAAAAACCTTAAATATTCATTAATTAATTATTTATATAGATGTAAGAAATAAAAAAATCATAAACTTAACTTCTTAAAAAAAAAAATAGAAGCTATTATTAATGTGGAACTACATTTCATTAATGGATATACCATTATAATAGCATCATGTAATAAATCACATAATTATGAGAGGTCAGATGGGTCGCTTAAAGCCACATAGCAAATGATAGGTCCCACCAAGGTTTGTTTTATGAAAAAACGTGGTTAGCATGCACCCATAACGGAATCGTCGCTAATTTGTTGAGTTGTCATATTTGTCAAGTCATAGAAGGTTGTTATACATAATTAAAAAAAAAAGAAAGAAAGAAAGTGTAAAATATGTTCCACTTCTTGATAAATGGTGGATACCATTGTTGGAATTTGACTAGAAAAATGATTGTCATGGGGTCATGACCATGAAATACAATTAAATATTTTTGTTACACATCTTTCATGAAAAGCAACTTAACCATTTAAATGTGTTAATTTTGAAGGGTATAAAATCTTATAAAACGTCACTATACTGGTAATAGTAAAATGCATCTTACAAAACATTGTGCTATGTATCAATAGTATACTATTACATAACATTATACTATGTATCTGTGGTTCTTTGTTATACTATGTAGCTACTACCAACTCTTCCATTAAAAGAACTGGAAAAATCCTTTAAATTGGTATGTTCATTAGTTTTGGAAATGCTCTCACATACAAGATATGTATCAACTAATGAACATATCAAATGGTATACTAAGTGGATTTGATATTTTCATTAGTTTTAGAAATGCTCTCACATACAAGATATACAAGGATACCATATACAATTCCCTTTACTTGGTTATATAAAAATATCCTTAAGGTAGGGAAACACCTTACAATGATCTTTTTATGGAAAGAATCTACTCTTATTCTCTCACCTCTTAAGGTCGGTTGACCTCTCATTGAGATAAGCTCCAAATACAATAAGCTCCACACCTCTCACAAGGAGGAGTCCATCCTTATTTATAACTAGCAAGAGAACCCTAATCATAACGACCTACTAACTATCTAGTGGACCTTCTTTAATGAGGCCCCATTACATTTCTTCAATACTAAATACCATAGTGGGCCTTATTTAATAATAAACAAGAATAGTGGACTTAGTCCACCTTATATTGAATGGGCTCCACTATTATTACACTACTATGAGCCCTTCAACCCCCCATTACATCCATAAGGAGGATCCCAACATATAAGATGTGTTGATATTTATTGTTCATATCCCAACTTCATATTGGTTAGCATTGGCATTGACATTCACATTTAGGCGTTGAAGTATGGTACGATAAATATATTTCTTATTACCATGGATATAACACTTCAAGCTAATATCAATGTTTTTGCATGCGTGGTAAGATTTCTGATTTAAAATCCCATTGAATTTATTCATCTTAAAAAAAAACTTGGAATGAGTTCAAGATTTTTATAAACAATACTTCTTAGTTTTGCTCATAAAATATGTAATGCATTTAAATTGATATACTAAATATCACAAAAACATGGTTATGCAAACCATATATATGTAGGACCTATCTGTATACAAATATCAAGAAAATACAGATGATTTTGAAGGTAATATTTTTTAGAAAAACTTAATTATTGAAAGGTAATTAAAAAAAAAAGAACTCCATTGTTAAAGGGCAGTATTTTAAATAAAACATTTTGTAAGGGAAATATAAAAACCTAAAACATCAAAATTACAACACAATATATTCCATACTTAATAAAGTTAGAATTTTTTTTTCCAAATTTATAATATATCATATATAACCACAAACTAATTCCAACAAAAAAATTGCTCATTTATATTTATAATATAATTGTGTACACATGTCATTTTCTCCCCCCTATTGAAACTTCGTCCTCTGATAAGAACTTCAAAACTCTTAAATGACAAAATAACAGTCTTTTTGATCCTTTCAGTACGCGGATTGATTGATTCATATGCATCATGTTATCACTCCAAGAGTCACCCCCAGACTGTAAATGGGAGTAAGCTTGGTAACATACAAATTGATTTAATTTTAGCTTGGGATCAGGGATCAACAAGATTTTAAAGAAAGGAAAAGACAACAGATATCACTGCAGATCAATGATGGACCATTGGGCTATGGAGTCATAAACAATCTGCTCATTGAAGG
>CBVK0100069383.1:0-14916 GCA_900067695.1 Picea abies
AATTAAAAAATAATATGAAATATCCACTTGATAATCAATAAATTAGATTTTAAAATAAATCTACACTGATATACAAACCCACTCAAATAATTTGTTATACCTTCTATTTAAAATTTATTTTAAAATATTAATTTACATAAAAAAATTAAAATACATGCCATGAGAAATTTAAATAAAAATCTCTGTTTCATACATTTATACACTATACATAAACACAAAAATGAAAAATTTGTTATACCTTCTATTTAAAATTTATTTTAAAATATTAATTTACATTAAAAAAAAATTAAAATACATGCCATAGAAATTTAAATAAAAATCTCCGTTTCATACATTTATACATTATAAATAAACACAAAAATGAAAAAGGAAACTATACTGTATTTTAAAAATACTTGGCTATCCTGTTATTTCTAGCCAAAACCCACCCGAAAGGGAACGGCATCAGAAAAGTGCGGGTTTTGACGTCCATTTCCCTTATCAGGACAAAAACCGCAGGCGTTTCTCACACGCCAGCAGAAACGTTCAAAATATTTAAAATGCTGACGGAGTCTGTCAGTCTGCTCCCACCATTCAACATGAATCGTTCGTTTGAGTTTAATAAATCTTGTGGCTCCGCTGCTGCTAAGGATCAAGCCACCTTTGTTCATATACTGCCAGACTGCATTAATTAATTATATATATATATATATATATTACTGATACACGGGAACGTGTCCCCACAAACACCAGATGTGTCTTCTTCGGAAACTCTGTACCAGCCACATTGGGGGCTTTTTCGGTACATCTCAGAAGTATTGGATATTCGGTAGGACATAATCAGTTACATTTTCAGATTATTTTTATATTATTTGGCTATATAGTTTATAGTTTTTGTAATTTTAATTATTTAAATTGTAATTTTGAATATATAAATGGATTTAATTTCCTAAAAAAAATTATTACATTTTTTTTTTTTGTTTGTTAATTGGTGCGGACTCTGTTGGCAACGCGATTAACCTGTGGCTTGAGAAACCGCGACTCAGGGGCATCTAAGCCGTCAAAATCACCCGGTGACTTTAACATCACGGAGTGGCTTAACAACACACTCCATCACCGACTGTCCTACACCTCGAGGACAAAATTTATTACATTTTAATTATATAATCTTAATAATTATATTTACAATTCTAATAATTATTTTAATATTCTCAAAAATTTCTATTCCATTCTGATTATACAATTGCAATAATTAATATTTACGATTTCAATAATTTTTTTTAAACTTTTATCATATTTTTAAAAAAATTATAACTAAAAAAATTCAAATCCTAATCCTAACATGTATAAACTACACTTTTTGTCCCTATTTGTTAGTTCGTAAAAAAAAAAAAAATACATTGAATGATGTTTAATTGAATGATGTTTAATTGGATCATTTCAACATTTTTACACATTATAAACCATATATTATCAAAGCATAACATCATTTTGAATAACTTTAAAAAAAAATTATATTAAAAAAATACATTGAATGATGTTTAATGGGTCATTTCAACATTTCTACACGTTATAAACCATATATTATCAAAGCATAACATTATTTTGAATAACTTTCAAAAAATTTATATTAAAATATAACATGATTTTGAAGAGTGAGGATTGAGATGGTTTAATAAGATGGTTGGAAGGTAGGTCTTGCACTCTCTCTACTCTGGTTTAAATTTTCAGATGAGATTGTCTAGATGTGATAAAGCTAAAAGGGTTGATGTCCTTGGATAGAAGTCCACTTTTATACCTTGAGACACCTTGGTCCTTGCTAAGTTACAAGTTATTGGTAATTTGGTATATCTAGCTTGCAAGCTGATATACTCTTGGGTTATTGTGGCAGCCAGTTGATTTCATCCCCAATCTAACCGAGGTCACTCTAATGAATTACCCATTCACATGGTTTAAAAAAAAAACATCTTATTCACATGGTTTGAAAAACAAAACATCTTTTGGAAGAGTGTTTGGTGATGTTAGACAGTGGTTTCGAAACTTGATCGCTGAGAACTTATTGGACACAATGGACTCGCGTTTTGAAACTTGATTGCTGAGAACTTATTGGACACAATGGACTTGCATATCATTCAGTTTCCTCATGTGCGAACTGAATTCCTCTATCTTTGTAATGACGAAGGGTGGTGGGGTAAATCCGTCACCCTACCTGTCGTCCAAACTTACATGTCCTCCATGAAAACCAAAGGTAGTACCATCTAAGTGCAGAGCTTCCACCATCTATGGGATGTTTCTGGCAAATCAGGCAAGCAAGTGGCAATCTCAGACCCAAATTCTCAGTGGTTCACAGGCCATGCATATGGAGCTATTAAGGCACAAGAGCGCCAAATCAAGCAAGTAAGAGGCAATCTCGAACCTAATTCCTCAATGGTCACATGCCATGCACATGGAGCTAAGAAGGCACGAGGATGCCAAGGAAGAGGGAATGGATCCCCTTTCCATATCCCTTTGATCACATGGAGTGGCTCAAAATTTTCATTGCCCATGGGCCATAATGGGTTGCACTCTACCTTCCAGCCTGCAAGTCCAAGCAAATGCAAAAGGCAAAGAAGGCAAATGTGGACCAAGTTTACCGGGTGTTGAAGGAATTCATCAATCTCTACAAGGAGTAAGAGGATAGGAACAACAGAGCTAGGGTGGAATTCGAACAAAAGGTCTCAAGCATGGTGTATATAAGGCATAGCCAAGGTCCAAGGCACTGAGGTAGAGGAGGAGAAAGCGGGACCAAGCATCTCCAAGCTATACTCTTCTTGTTTGCTTAATTAAGTATAGTTTTTAATTTTTGTATGTAGATGTCAATATGTACACTACTTAGGTATGTATGGTAGTTGGTAACACAACAATTTTATAGGTGTCAAGGTTTCAAGATAGGTTCAAGCATGATATTTCGTCTGTATAGGGTGGTACATAATATCTCTGTTTTTGTATAAAGTGTCTAGAGTTTTTGTGTTCCTAAAATTTCAACCAGGCATTGTATGATCGAGTGGGTTTTAGAGTACGCTTGCCACTTCTGATCTTCGATCGAACATAAGACAGGATGTTCCTCGGCATCTACGCAAAATAGAAGGATGGAGATGTGTCCTTGCGATGTAGGACAAGGGACAACGAAAAGACAGAAGACACTGAAAGCGAAATCCTAAGGACTCGGGAGGATGCTTGTCCTACCCAATCACATAAGGTCCATGTTAGTCATGTGAACACCAAATGGGTGAAAATTAGTACTACTATTTTGTGCTTTTCCCATTGTGATGTTATAGGCTATCCCTATGGTATGTTATTATATCATTCCATTAACCAAAATTACCACATAACGGGTAATGGGAAATCACAACTAGGTTGAAGAAGAAGTGTCATAACAAACCACCCTATTTGTTATTGTTAGCTACTAAGATAATATTCAAAGAGGTTGGATTTACCAGTCTATGTTGAGTTGTAGTTCTCCAGTTGAATTCTCGAGTTCTAGGATTCCACCTCCCCAAACTCCTGAATTAAATCACTAAATAGGAATCCACATGCATGTCTCATAACCTCATTATGAACAAACCGCACCATGTATGTTACCTTTGACCACCCTCAATCTGATTCCTGAGGTAAATTGTGATCGACCTCCCTTTGACTTGATATTTTCGCCCAAGCATGAAATCGCGATCTGCTCGACCTACCCTCCGTCCAGTCCATGAAATCGTGATCTGTGTTTGTCTCCGATCTGATGTCCTCGCCTAGAAAAGTTACGACCTACATCAAATCCTCAAGCTCAAACCGCGACCTGTGCAAATCCCTAGTCCTCACGTCCTCACTTACAAAATCGGGCCTATATACCTAGCCATCGATTCGAGTACTCGGACGCAAAGTTTCCCTTGCTGCTGCAATAGCTTGCTTTGCTTGACAAATATATTTATGGTTACGATTTGAACATGGTGGTTTATTTCATTACTTTACTTCGTAAGTCATTGAGTTGTTTTATTTTTATTTTTAACTCCTTGCGCTAATTTATCTCATACTTCATGTTTTTATATATGGTCCATCGAAATAAATTTAAAATGTTTTAAGCATATGTGTGAGGTTTGGCATTTGTGGGTTTCTTAAAAAGGGTTCATAATTTTTTTTAAATAAAATTCACATTACTGACACGGCTTATTGGAATTTTAAAATGGAACTAGACATGGCATATCGGATTTTAAATGGAATTAACCATGATGTCTTTAGTTTAAATTTGATTTATACGTTTTGATGCCTTGGTGATTTAATTTGGCATATTGTGGGTTATCATTAAAATTTCATTTTTATAAACTCGCTTTAATGATATGACATATGGGAACTTTTAAAAGAAACCATTCACGTGTTTTGATGCCTTGGTGATTAACAAATTTGGATTATTGATTATAATGAAAAGTGGAATATTTCTCTTGCTAAAAACATGGAGCATTTGATGATGGAATGAATAAATGATGTGTTTGAAATGAATGCATTTTTTGAAAGGTAATTTTGATGTTTGGTGGGACCCATATTGATATCATGTTTTGAGCTTGGTGCAATTTGGTTTTAACATATGTCATGGTAAACCAAGCATTATTTTGAAGATTTGATATTTTATGTTATTGATAAATTGCGAGTAGTGTGTTGGCTTATTTTGAGAACGTTTTTTTAACATAGCTTGAATATCAAATTCTAAAAATTTTGTTGATACATGAACATTGAGAATACATTGGTGTGAACGTCATTTTGAGCACTTCATTTCATTTAGTAAATGCAAGCAATGATGATGTTATCACAATTCTTCGCAATACCCTTAGTGATCTAGGCTAGAAGACGTGCACCGAACGTCTATAAATAATGACAAGGAGTTGTCGCTTAGCATTTAAAATTTCGGGTTGGGATCAATACACGTAGGGATACATTGTGACTTTAGAGGGCCCTCTTGAGATTTGATCTCCCCATGTTGGAAGTTTGTGTAACCCTTGTTGGTACCCGCTCGAGTAGTATTGCATTAGACAACACATGAACCCAGAGTTTCATTTCCACTTACCTTTGCGTATATCGGAAGTCCCACTAGGTATCATGAAACCAACCTTTCGGTCGTCGAACTACTACAGTGCACCAAAAACAACATTCGTGAAGATTACTCTCTCATACCGTGGGTGTCCAAACCTACAAGTATATCTGAGGGATGTAGTATATGGCACACCCTTGACTAAAGCCTTTTTTTTCTATTTTTTGGGTCTTGCCTAGAATATGGTTGTTTCACAAGCACACGACTCTAATTGATCACTGAAGAAATCTTAAATGCATGATAAGCACTTGAATGGCCATGGAAGAGTGACACTTAATGAATGAACATTTGATGCAATAAATACACTTCATTGTTTGGCATATTGGTTGTTGATGAATGATAGACTGTGAATGATCGTCTTTTGGTATTATCTTCTCTTATTTAAGTGAAATCAAACCCTTAGAGAAGTTAAGATAGAGTCAGCACTAGTCCTTGTCCTCACCCTTCCGTATTTACAATGATAGGACTTAGTTTGAAATATGGGATTCCCCCCTTAGGTTAGTAACCATGGCGTAGAAGTGCAGGGGCAACATCGTTGAGGTGATAGTGGGTGGCCTGCCTGTTTGTGTCCTTAGGTTTTCCCCTTGGAGAGGTTTGGACTTTTCCTCTAGGGAGGATCCGAGAGATAACAAGGTACACAACTTAAGTTGGTACTTCCCCCTTTGGCCTATATGTTGAGGCAAAAACACATGACAAAAAGTTAATTCGCCCTAGCCTCCTAATATCCTTGTTCATATGTGATAACCTTTTCATGATAAATCTTTATCCTCTGACCCAAGTTTTGAAGATTTATTTGGTCTTCATGTTTGACTCAGAGCTTCTTATCCATGCATCATAGGGTTTTAGCCCTCCACCTCATCCACCCTATCCACTTATGCACACATCCCTATGAGGTGCACTCCACTATGAAGACTTATCCACTTCTCGTATAACCTTGTTTACACCTTCCACACATGTGAAGTGACTAGTGATGGTTTGACTTGGTCAAAGGGCACACATTTTGAAGAGATCTCATGGATTTGATTAAGACCCATTTGCACAAGTGTCAAGGGAACCCCTTCTAGTTTGAGAATTTGAAGGTTGATTTGGTAAAAGTAGACACAAATGCACATTCTTCAAGGGACACTCATTCTCTCTCTTCTAGAATTCATGCATGGTGAAGGTTAAATGTGAACACAAAGCACAATTCTATGTGTTTATTTTGGTCAAAGTGGTCCACAAGGCACAAGTACCAAGGTCACACTTGCTAAAGGATTATTTTAGAGTTTTCTTAATCAAAGGGCTTCTAGAAACAACACTCAAGCATAACACTTGGCATTGGCATACATTTCTAGAAGAGCGCCCTCATAAAGGAGGCTTTACACATGGAAAACCACTCATTTTCTTGGAAATTCGCCCCATCAAGTAATATTATTATTTGGAGGTGGTTATTTCTAGGAAAGCGCCCTCATCATGGAGTTTTACACTTGGCATTTGTTATCGCCCAAACTAGCAACCTTTGTAGGAATGCTTTTGGGGATAAGCACAACACGGGAAATGCACCACTATCACCTTAGCATAATCTCCCCTTCACTTTAGGTCAGCTCCTTTAAGCCACGACAGATATCCCAATCCTTGGAAACAAACCTATATAGTACCCTTTGATACAGTTCACTTCAAACTACACACCTCAATATACGTTAGATAGACCAATGTCAAAGTAGCCAAAGAACTTAAGAATATTCAACAAAGTGTTAGGGCAAAAACTACTACAATATAAAGAGGGTTAGGAGCTAATTATGAGAATGTTGAGATATGAAATAAATATGCTACAACAAAGATACAAATCAGCACTATGATTTCACTCTTCGAATGAGGAAACATGTACCTTTTACTGCACAAAAGTGAGATCTAATTGCATAAATCAAGAACAAATGATATACCTGAGTTACCCCTTAATTATATGTTGCAAATTGGACCAACTTGCTGCTGTCCAACAATTCTAGAATCTGAAATATGATAATAATAAAAAAACGCAAAAAATGCATATTTTGAGTGAGGAAAAGCACCCCAGGAGTGCCTAAAAGAACTTAGAATGATGAACCTTGGGTACTTTAACTAGGGCAATGAATAAACTATACAAAAACAATCCAACAATGATTAATTGTAAGTATAAATGAATAATAATCATGCAATTGGCTCAAACTTGCAAAGAGAGGTGGTGAATCCACCTAAGATTTCACTAGAAACCTCCAAAATGAAATATAACAACCATAAAGCACTTAGGAGATGAATTTCCCTATTAGAATGTGTTAGATATATTTTATAAACAATCCACAAGAGAAATGGGGTTAGAATGCACATTTTAGGGTAAAACCCTAGCTTAGGGTTTCACCAATTCTGGTTTTTATTGTTGTAATTTAATTTTCAGAATTAGTAAACCTTTTAGATCAACGACAAAACGTTAGATAAAACCTTAGAGCACAGTACCAATAGGGTCGATTTGCCTCCTTAGGGTTAGATATCAACAATGAAGCATAAACCCTTGGATAAAAATGTCTAGAAAATGAAACTAAACCATTAGCTTTGCACTAGACAAATAAATAAATATTTTGACAGTATATCTTTTATATTTTTTGTATTTTTGTATTTTATATGACATAAAAATTAAGAGTTGAATTTTTAAGGTTTTGTGGTTGGTTGTTGGGAGTTAAGTTTAGTGCCTAGGGCTTATGGGGTCAAGAAGTATGCCCCTCTAAGAATTGGTTATCCAATGTTTATGGATTAGAATGAGAGATTGGTGCTTCAAAACTAGTAGTCCCTTGTCTAATCAAAACAAACCATGAAAACCAAGGCCCTACGAGAAGAGTTTCCTCGAGGGAAAAGCCTTCACCATCAAGATCAACAAAAGACTTGAAAGAATACTCAAAACCCTTGCCAATGAGTATAAAACTAAACAAGACAAGAGATAAGCACTTACCAAATCATTTTAGGGAAGATGGAAGAGATACAAGCCCTAGACGTCCTCCCTCTAAGTAGTTGATAACTCCTCAAATGGATCGATCTTCCCAGTTTCAGTAGAATCTTGAACATTCACAACAAGATTTTAAAAATACCTTGAAGAAAGAAAGAGCTCCAAGAATTGACACCAAGTAAAAGATCTTCTATTAATGGCTTCAAATGATCTCCAACAATTCACAACAGTTTGGAATGAAAGGAGTGCCTTTATTTATAGATGAAGCTCACAACTCCTTCCCATTCTTTATTCCCCAAAATTAGGTTAAGGAATAAAGCAAAAGTGACCTGTCATCCACACAACTTGGAGACTAAATCAAAAAATACAATTAAATGATTTTTTACATGTTTAAAACCCTCACAAAGGGGTGATGTCAAGCTTCTAGGTGGGCCGATTTGGCTCCAAGGTCTAATGTTCCTCTTGAAAAGGATTTGGGGGGCCTCAAAAACATGGCAAGGAATATTCCTTGGCCACCCTAGCTCCAACGTCCACCTCTAATAAAGGGGGTGGCCTCACCCCAAGTCAAATAAAAACCCTCTAAGTGGACGACTTCTTCAATTTGTTCAACAAGTCATCAAGAGGTGATCAAAATCCCATCCACGTCACAAGGGATGAGTTGCATGTCATCTCCTCCAAGTAAAAGGCACTTTAGTGACCTCCACATCACTTTAGTGACCTCCACATCATCCAAGTGGCTCAAATAAAACCCCACGATTGTCATAAAGTGCCCCAAGTGAGGTCAGCCCTCCTTTAGTGAGAAAAATACTTTTAAAAAGTGCCAAAGGAGGGGGGCGTTCTAGCATTTGACACATGGAAAGTGTAGAGGGGATCCATGAGGAGGAAAATAGTCTGCACATGCCTAGGAGAGTGTGACAAATGCCTCAAAATCTGTGATATGCCTCGAAACCCATGAGACTACCTCGATAAATGTGAAACTAGATAATCATGTGCAAAATCATCTCAAGGGCCCATGTCCAAAGTGTGGTACATACATCCACACAGCTTGGCGACTAAGTCAAAAAATACAATTAAATGATTTTTTTACATGCTTAAAACCCTCACAAAGGGGTGACGTCAAGCTTCTAGGCGGGTTGATTTGGCTCGAAGGTCTAACGTTCCTCCTGAAAAGGATTTGGGGGGCCTAAAAAACGTGGCAAGGAATATTCCTTGGCCACCCTAGCTCCAACGTCCACCTCTAAGAAAGGAGATGGCCTCACCCCAAGTCAAATAAAACCCTCTAAGTGGACGACTTCTTCAATTTGTTCTACAAGTCATCAAGAGGTGATCAAAATCCCATCCACATCACAAGGGATGAATTGCATGTCATCTCCTCCAAGTAAAAGTCACTTTAGTGACCTCCACATCATCCAAGTGGCTCAAATAAAACCCCACGATTGTCATAAAGTGCCCCAAATGAGGTCAACCCTCCTTTAGTGAGAAAAATACTTTTAAAAAGTGCCAAAGGAGGGGGGGCGTCCTAGCATTTGATATATGGAAATTGTAGAGGGGATCCATGTGGAGGTAAATAGCATGCATGTGCCTAGGAGAGTGTGACAAATGCCTCAAAATCCGTGATATGCCTCGAAACCTGTGAGACTACCTTGATAAATGTGAAACTAGATAATCATGTGCAGAATCATCTCAAGGGCCCATGTCCAAAGTGTGGTACATACATAAGAAAGAGAGGGTCCATGCAAGGTAAAATAAGGTATGCTATGTTGATGATTATAGCTGCGTGAGACATCCTCCAGGACACAGACTAGGTGAGTCGGCCTATGAGAGAGCCCATGTGTTGGGTATCCTCATGAGATGGGTGTGTAGTTCCTATCTCAGACTGAGATGGAACGTTGTGTGCCCATGTGTGGGGAGGATGCCCATGAGATGGGTGTGTCGTTTGAGATGAAACGATGTGTGCCTCTGAGAGGGGTGAAGGTGCCCATGAGATGGGTGTATTGTTCTCCTCTGTGTAGAGAGTTGAGATGATGTGGTACTCCAGATGATTCTCCTGTGAGACTCAGTGAGATAGATATTTGTTGAGTAGGACGTCCCTGTGGTTGAGCACAGGTGGACGTGACCCTAGTGGCTGAGCACTAGTGAGTGTGTGTCTATATGATTCTCATGTGAGACTCAGTGAGATAGAGATCTGTTGAGTTAGAAGTCCCTATGGCTAAGCACAGGTGGATGTGCCCCTAGTGGTTGAGCACTAGTGGGTGCGTGAGATCGCTTGCTATATTGTCTAAGAGTTAGATTTACCTGTAACCCTAAATGTGATGTAAAGGGTACAGGTCAGCCCCACCATAAAGTGAAAGATAATTAATATGGTAATTATTAATTATATTCTGAGTTATTGAGGTTGGCCATGTTGTGCCAATAGACACCACTTTTGATGTGTCCAGTCTAGTATAAAGAAAGGTGATTTCCCCATTGAGGAAACATAACACACATGTGATTTTGGAAATTTCAGCAAGTACATATTCTAGTGCTGAAGTGCGCACCTCTCTTGGGTGCTAGCCTTCTTGGTTTTTGAGAGCACCCTTTTGTGTGTCAGGTCTATGGTGTGAG
The DNA here is from genome assembly GCA_900067695.1 of Picea abies. Taxonomy (NCBI): domain Eukaryota; kingdom Viridiplantae; phylum Streptophyta; class Pinopsida; order Pinales; family Pinaceae; genus Picea; species Picea abies. The sequence continues at coordinate 10,647 of CBVK0100069383.1, forward strand.
AGGTCTTTCTCTTGAGAATATAGCAAACGATTGTTGGGTTTTCTTCCCTTGTTGAGAAAGGTTTCCCAGGATATTTCTTGTGTTCTTGTGCATGGTATTTCTTCTTGTGATCTTGGTTATTGCAACAATTGTTAATGGTGTAGTTGCATTTGTCTATGGTTCAAGTAAATGCTAAAAATGAATTAAACTTCATGCTTGAGCCTAGCATAGTGAAAATTCAACATGGTATAAGAGCTTAGGTCTTGAAGAACCCATTGCATAAGCATCTACCAGTCATCCTCTCACTTCTGCAGAACCATACGACCCTCCTAGGGTTTCCAGAAAATCCGTACGACCCTCCTTTTCTGAGAAATTTCAGTACCTTAAACTTGGATGTTGGGGCTAAAAATTGTATGGGAGTGTACGACCTCCCTCAGCGCACCTCCAATAAGTTTTAGATTGCATTTCCGAGCATTTTGGATTTTTGGCCCTAGGGTTTCGTAATTTTCTGCAAAAATTTCAGAATTAGGGTTTTTGCAACTCATTGAAGGAGCTTCTCAGCTCACCAGTGTTCTTCTGACTTTCAAGGCTTATTGTTGGCATTCATAAACCCAACAAAACCTAAGGTTTCTAGCCTAGCCTAGCCGTTAGGTTTTCTAGCCCAATTGGCAAGGGTTTGTGAAGAATCTAAAATATGATGAACAAAACTATGATGGAAGATAAGCTTGATGGATCAAGCAAATACAATTCCTGTAAGCCAAGACTTCAGAGAGATGAAGACATCAAAGAAGAAGCATTCTTATTCATTTCAGCACTCGCAGGTATGGTTCCTACTAATGATGATACTTGGTTAATTGACAGTGGTGCCTCCAGGCACATGACTGGTTTTAGAGATCACCTGACTAATCTTGTTGAGAAAGAGACCAATCTACATGTTTTCCTTGGAGACGATGCCAAATATAATGTGAAAGGAGTTGGAACTTCTACCTTCCAACTTCAGCTAAGTGAAGTACTATATGTACCTGGGATGAAGAGGAACATTGTATCCATTTCTGCCTTAGAAGACAAAGGCTACAAGGTTACCTTTTTTGAAGGAAAAGTTCTTGCATGGCACAAGGACTCACATATAAATTCTGCTAAAGTAATTGGTGTTCGAGAAAGCAGCTTATACAGATTGACCATTAGACCAATCTAGGCCCTGTTACATGATACTATCAGCTTGAGTGAGCTATGGCATAGGAGACTTACTCACATTCATTATAGAGCTTTTCCAGCTCTAGGGAAAACAGTAACAGGCCTTCCAAAGATACAGATTCAACATAAAGGTGTTTGCAGAGGTTGTGCACTTGGCAAGAATGTTAAAGGGTCCTTCTTGAGCAGTAACAATAGATCCAAGGAAATCTTGGACTTGATACATTCAGATGTGTGTGGTCCAATGACTGTTGCCTCCCTGAATGGATATTTGTACTATGTACTCTTCATAGATGATCACTCTTGGAAACCTTGGATTTGCTTTCTGAACAAGGATGGAGTCCTTACAAAATTTCAAGAATTCAAAGCTCAAGTTGAGAACCTGACCGGAAGAAAGATCAAGGCATTAAGATTAGAAAATGGAGGAGAATACACCTCCAAGGATTTCAGCAATTTCTGTATTGAAGTAGGGATCAAGAGGGAGTACACAGTTTCTTACAACCCTCAGCAAAATGGGGTTGCAGAGAGGAAGAACAAAACCATCATCGAGGCAACCAAAGCAATGATACATGATCAGAGTCTACCTATGACTCTGTGGGCAGAAGCATGCATGACAACAATATATGTTTAGAACATGAGTCCTCACCAGATTTTGAAGAACATAACTCTCGAAGAAACCTTCACCAGAGTGAAGCCAGAGATTGGACACTTCAGGATATTTGGGTGCCCAGTATATTTTCATGTACCCAAAGAGAAGAGATCCAAGCTAGACCCTTCAGAAAGAAAGGGTACATTTGTGGGATACAATGAATCTTCGAAGGCATATCGGATCTACATCCCTGGTCAGAGGCAGATTGAGATAAGCAAAGATGTTATCTTTGAAGAAGAGATAGTCTTTCAAAGATCTAGAGAATCTCAGATGGAGATCGACAGTGAGATAGTACCTTCTCCCCCTTCAGCAGTTCAGAGGGAGACATACATTATTCCAGTTGATCCAGTTGTTCCAGCTGATCCAATTGCTCCAGTTGATATACCCAGAGATATTGCAGTAGGGAATAAAAGGCTTGCCTGGGCTCGACAAACTCTACAGGAGGCAAAGGGACATGCAACCCCTCAAGGCACATCCCGAGAGAGCAAGAGACCAAAGAGACTTTCGAGCTACACTTCAGCCATGAGCCACATCATTGATTCTGAGCCTTCTTGTCATGGAGAAGTGACATGTGAGCAGGTATGGCAAGATGCCATGACAGAAGAATATCGGTCTATCTTGAAGAATGATGTATGGGATATTGTTCTGAGACCAGAAGGGAAGTATGTAGTGACTTCCAAGTGGATCTATAAGATCAAGCATGCAATTGATGGAAGTATCGAGAAATACAAAGCGAGATTTGTAGCCAGAGGATTCTCACAAGTAGAGGGAGTTGACTATGATGAGACATTTGCTCCAGTAGCCTGATACACTTCCATCCGTACTATCATTGCACTAGCTGCATCCATGGGTTGGAAACTACATCAGATGGATATAAAGAAAGCCTTTCTCAATGGTGAGATTGAGGAAGAAGTTTATATCAAGCAGCCAGAAGGATTCATGATACGGAACGAGAAATCTCATGTGTGTGGGTTGAAGAAAGCCTTGTATGGACCAAAGCAAGCACCTCGTGCTTGGTATGAGAAAATGGATGGATTCTTGATGAGTTTGGGCTTCAACAAGAGTGTTGTTGATCCAAATCTATATTATCATATTGTTGGTAACGAGTGCTTAATCTTGGTCCTATCTGTGTATGACCTATTCCTCATCGGCTCAGAAAGACTTATTGTTGAATGCAAGCAAGCATTGACTGTTAAATTCAAGATGAAGGATCTAGGTATTACGCACTACTTCTTGGGACTAGAAGTATGGCAGAGGACTAATGAGATTTTCCTGAGTCAAGGAAAATATACAGTGGAGATATTGAGGAAGTTCGGTATGACAAAGTGCAAATCCATGCCTACACCAATGGTGACGGATTTGAAGAAAATGAATGATGCTTCTACTGATTCAGACGAGATTGATCCACATTTGTACCGACAACTGATTGGATCACTGATGTATTTGGTTAACACCAAACCTGATATATGCTATGCAGTGAATGTACTTAGTCAGTTCATGAATCAGTCGAGACAGACTCACTGGATAGCAGTGAAGCATGTATTGAGATATCTACGAGGCACAGTTGGATATGGCCTGAGATATGCCTCCAGTGTAGACTTGATTTTGCAGGGATATGCCAATGCAGATTGGGTAGGGAGCGCAGTGGACTGGAAGAGCACATTCGGTTGTTGTTTTACCTTGGGGTCTACCATGGTTCCCTGGTGCAGTAGGAAACAGAGCTCTGTGACCTTGAGTACCGCAGAAGCAGAGTATATAGCATTGAGTGTGGCAGTCTGCGAAGCAGTGTGGCTTCACAAGCTCATGACGGATTTATTTGATCATGAGATGGATCCTACCATTATTCATTGTGATAACCAGAGTTGTGTGAAGCTCTCTGGGAACCCTGTGTTTCACGATAGATCAAAACACATTGAGATAAAATATCATTATATCAGAGAAATGGTGCAGAGGAAAGCAGTACACATGCAGTACCTTCATACACATGAGCAGATTGTAGATATCTTCACCAAACCGCTTGCCAAGACAAAGTTTGAGTACTTCTGTGAGAGACTTGGCCTGGTGGAGAATGTCTCCCTAGCTGAGAGGGAGTGTTGATGATTACAGTTGCGTGAGACATCCTCCAGGACACAGACTGAGTGAGTCGGCTTGTGAGAGAGCCCATGGGTTTGGTGTGCCCATGAGATGGGTGTGTCATTCCTCTCTCACACTAAGATGGAACAATGTGTGCTCCTATGTTGGGAGGATGCCCATGAGATGAGTGTGTCGTTTGAGATGAAACAATGTGTGCCCCTGAGAGGGGTGAAGGTGCCCATGAGATGGGTGTATTGTTCTCCTTTGTGTAGAGATTTGAGATGATGTGGAACTCCAGATGATTCTCCTGTGAGACTCAGTGAGATAGAGATCTGTTGAGTAGGACGTCCCTGTGGTTGAGCACAGGTGGACGTGACC
>CBVK0100069384.1:0-14916 GCA_900067695.1 Picea abies
TTACAACTAATGGCCTAAAGTCGACATAAATAAAATAACATTACTAATATAATATGCCCCAATTAAGGGGTAATGAGACAATATTAGGGATTAACACCACATGCCTCTCAACTGTAACATGATCCTCTCTAGAAAAATGAGGAAAGTACTTAAATAAATCAAGAAGATAAGGATGAAGATGATATGGAAGTTTTAAAGGTTTAACGAACTTGTCTTCGATTCTAGTTTGAAAACTAGTGGTATGAATATGATGCTTAAAACAATGATGGAAAGGCACAACAGTAACAGTAAGATGTGATGAGATTTGAGGAGGATGTGGATCAATTTCAACCTCACCAGGGCTGCAAAGGTGATTGAGTTTAGGAGAGGTTTCAATATGAAGCTCATCTTTATGAGTAGGCTGAGATGATGATATAATATCAACATCTACAACATAGGCAGAAAGCAGGTTTGCTTCTTCCAAGGATGGATATATAAAGGAAGGCTGGTGATCAACCAAATAAACAAATAAAAATATGATCCTCTTTATATGTAAAGGGAAAAACAAAAATGAGTTGATAAAGAACAACAAGAGTTCATGAAGAGCACTCATAAGATGATACCTAGTCATTCCCTCCATCTTTCTATCAATAGGATCCTCCCCAGTGGAGTCTCTAATGTGGATTCGCCAGGTAGATGATTACAATCAATTTTTGTATCCCTCTCTTGTCTACCATCAAGAGTTGGATCTATGTTGTTCTTCCCAAGGAGCTCTTCAATCTGCTCAAATCCATCCCTGACAATGACACCATTTATGTTAGCACTATGAATCACCCTCAGACTGTAATGAGGATAAACCCAGTACCCATCAGTTATACAGTAAATGTAAATGAGATTTAAGGGGGTCAAATGGATAAGACTCGAGATAATGACGTTCTAACTCAGAAAATATGGGTTGGCATGCACAAGCAATTGAGGTCTTGTATCAAATTCAGTCAGTAAATTGGAGTAAAGGTGAATAGGAAGAAGACTTTGGTGAGAAGTTCCAGAGGTCTGCTATGGACATCAAATCTTCCAGCAGCCTAAAGAGGAAAAAACTAAAACACAAGATCGTCTTGAATTCAAATTTTCAAGGAAACTGAAAGACATTATAACAACACTATAATCAAAATTCATCATAATACAATTACAACAATCCATGTGAATTGGTCAATCATGAACTCTCTCAGTATCAAAGACAAATAATATGGAAGAAGAAAGATGACTTAGATTAATCAAGAAGTCTCAAATCAAGTTACATAACCAGAGAACCATAGTTCTTCATCAAAATATTACAATAAGGGAGGCTAGCTCAACCATCAACCCTTACAAAATATCAAAATTGCCTATATATAAGAAGAAGTGCTGCAACCATCAGGAATGTGATCGGATTGTTGCATTCAAAGTTTTCATTCAACATCTTCTCTCTCAGACTGTGCAGACAATCTTCTGTTGCCAGACGTGAGCTCTTCTGTTTGGACTTTCTCTGTCAGACTGCACATGCAACTCTCTATCAGACACGAGCTCAAATCTGCCAATCCTTTCTGGCTTTCCATTTATGTGCTGAGACCATGTCTCAACCACCACTCTCATTCTCAGTAACTGCCTTCATTGGGATTAGGACGAGGCCTGACACCCATAAATGTTCTTAGATGGTGCCAACAACTTATGTGAGTCAATTTTGATGCCTCGAGGTTATACAGATCTTCTTCTATGACCAATATAGGCATAACAGGTGGCGGGTCGATAACGTATGCGCAGGGGTGACGTAGAGAGAAATGCTTGGCACAAACTTGCATGGAACGATGAGTGAGAGATGGTCATGTGGAAGGAAGCAGAGGATGCTGGAGCTTTTCAGACCCCAAACATTTCATTTTTCCTATGAAAATCATGGGCAGAATGCCACATGATTTATACCATAGTGATCCTAAGGGTAAACCTCAATTATGCCGTATTCCTATGAAATAGGTTGCAAATTCTGGTGTTAATAGGATCCAATGGTGCAGTAACATTTAATGATCCTACCTAAAATATCAACTCCTTCCTCTTAGGATTAATGATGGACTGATTATAAAATGCCCATTGAAGTCCCATTAGTTCTAGATATGGTTGACTATCATCCATGATCTCGATGACTTAAAAATCTATTACACTATGCACCCCATCTATATTCACAGGTACTCCTGTCAACTGACCAATTGGTACTAGCTTGTGTTGGTTTTCCAAACTTAATTGAACATGAGACCAAATCAACTTGGTTTTCTCCATCATTTCCCAGGTTTTCTTTGGTAACACATTTACATCAAAACCCAAGTCTAAAATAATGGTATCCACATTGTTGATGCCAAAAGACTAAGGAGTCTCCAACGTCAACATTTTCAACCTCCCACGGGGCTAGGAGAGAAGAAGTGAGAATATCACCCTAGGTTTAAATCCTGAGACAAGAATGAACACTAAACTTTAAGTCAAATTTCTCCTAACCTACAGTCCAAGCATAAATCCCTTTGCCCTGTAATTTTTCCTTTGAGCAATATTTAATTTTTATGTTATTTAATAATTTTCATGCTATTTACAATTCTAATTACTTCTATGTAGTTTGTACATTTGATGTAATAGAAAATTAAATTTAATAAGTAAATACCATGAATAAAAAAAACAAATGTTTAGTTGTATTTATTTAGAAAAAACCCAAAATTTGGAAAATATTAACCTAAGATTAAAAAAAAAACTAATTTATTTAACAGAAGTTAGTACCCACCCAATAAATATTGAACATTAAGTAGAAAAGTAGTGTAATGATTATTATTTTAACATTTTTTATAATTAATACAAAACTATTTACAAAAAATAGAATAAATAAAAAAGAAACAAAAGTTATAGCAATAAACAATTAAAGAAAGGAATATAAAAATATATACATCCGTTATCCATAGTACATTGGGTTTTTTCGAAATTATATAATTTGTTTTTTTTTTTGTTTTCTGAATTTAAAGTATTAAATCAAATAAAAACGAGAAAAACTAAGGGCTTTAAAGAAAAATCGAGGAGATATCCAGAGTGACAAAGAATTGATTTCCATTAAACAAGCTTTCATACAAAATCATAAAACATCAAAATATTCTAGTCTCTGCGTAGACGAGGGCCATGTATATGGTCTTTAGCCCTTCTAGACACAACATACAATAGAAATACCAAGCATGAAGAAGAAAACGAAAATTGAGCCAAGAAGGAATGGAGCCATGGTGGTGAATCGCAAGGAGAGAACCTGAATAGTAAAACTGATTAGCGTTGAATCAACTTGAGCCATATTACAACAAACTAAATAAGTAAATCTTTACCTCATGAAGGCCAACAAACTCATCCTCACTTATCCTCTTTGCTACTTCGCAAGACCACCTGCTGCTAATGATTTCTCTAGTCTCTGTTGAAGATGTAATGAAAGAGCCCTCCCAACACTCACAACATACTACTCTATGAAAATTCTGCCTAAGTTCTCTTTGAGTTTTATTTATGAGACAATACCTCTAGAAAAAATTTCCTTCATAAAAAACGATCCCAATTTTTTTTTTCCACTTTGGCTGATTGTACACTGCTTGCTTTATATCTTTGATAGGTGTTTCTATCAGTTATGGTAGTTAAAAAAAATAAACCGATGAGATCGATGCGAGATAACTGAGTGCCATACGCCTGTGTTTGGTCGATGATGTTTTGTTCAACATTCTTGCGGAGAAGACAATAGTTGGTTTATGGACGAAGATGAAAGATTGTCTATGACGAAATCCTTGATGAACATGATCTTCTTGAAAAGAAAATTGTACAGTTTGTGCATGAAGGAAGGTACAAAAATAACAGATCATTTAAATACTTTTAATACTCTTTTAGTCTAGTTGACTAGCATGGGAGTGAAATTCGAATATAAATATAAGGCAATTACATTATTGTGTTATTTTCTCGAGTCATGGGATCTCTTTGTTACCTATATTAGTTTTAGCACAACATAAAGTATTGAGTTTGATGTTATTGTTGGAGATTTATTGTATGAGGAAACAAGGAAGAAATCCAATTTTGAAGCCTCTACATCTGAGGTGATGGTGGTCAAAGGAAGACCTAAGGAAAGAGGACAAGTTCAGAGGGATTTCTCTCGGTCAAAGTCGAAGGGAAAGAAGAGAAAAATTAAGTGTTGATTTTGTGGCAAAACTGGACACCTAAAGAAGGATTGTTGGAAGAGACAAGAAACCTCCAAAGAAGACCCTTCAAAAGAGATGAAGGAAGAAAATGAAATTGAAATAGGTTCAACAACAAGTTGATGTATGACTGATGAAGTTTTATCAATTAGTGTTGTTTCACGATATGATCAACAATGGTTATGAGATTCTGGTGCTTCAAATTACATGTGTCTTCATAGACATTGGTTTATAACTTACCAGTCTATAGATAATGGAATTGTTTACACGGGAAATGATATATCATGTAAAGTTGTGGGAATTGGAAGCATTCAAATTAAGATGTTTGATGAATCTGTTAAGATACTAACTGATGTGAGACATGTACTTGAGCTTAGCATGAAACTAATCTCTTTGGGAGTCTTAGATACTGGAGGATACAAGGGTGTTTTTTAAGGTGGAGTTATGAAAGTCTACAAAGGAATCCTATTGGTTATGAAAGCGAAGAAGGTTGGAAACCTATTTTTGTTAGAAGGAAGAACCGAGTCATATAATGAGACAACTGTATCCGAGAAGGAAAACGATTGTGTTCGCCTGTGGCACCAACGGTTGGGCCATATGAGTGAAAGAGGATTGAAGGTATTATCTGATCGTAAGTTACTTCCCAGTCTAAAGGTATTAAGGAAAAAAAAATAGGCAAAAATTTAAAACTGGAAGACACACTAGTGTAGGAATCCTTGACGATATCCATTCTGATGTTTGGGGACCATCCCCTACTATTTCATATGGAGGACCATCATATTTTGTAACTTTTATAGATGATTTGTCTAGGAAGTTTTGGGTCTATATGTTGAAAAGAAAGGCCGATGTATTTATTGTTTTCAAGAAGTTTAGAGTTTTGGTAGAAAAGAGCACTGGTAGGTCCATTAAATGTTTAAGAACTGATAATGGTGGTGAATTTACATCAATGGAATTTGATAACTATTGCAAGGAGTTTGGGATTGATAGGCATAAAACCACTTCCTATACTCCTAAAAAAAATGGAGTTGTTGAATGCATGAAAACAACTCTTCTAGAGAGAGCAAGGAGTATGCTTAGTAACGCCAACTTGCAATAGGAATTATGTGTAGAAGCAATAACTATAACTTGTTATGTGGTGAATCGATCACCATCAACAACAATCGAATAAAATATTTCTGAAGAGTTATGGAAAGGTCACCCTTGTAGTTATTCTAATCTTAAAGTTTTTGGTTGTGAAGCCTATTGCTCTAATTCCAAAACATCAATGTTCTAAATTAGATCCAAAATAAAAAAGGCTTATCTTTGTTGGATATGGTGATGGTATTATGGGGTACAGGTTGTGGGATCCTACTTCCCACAAGATCAACATTAACATAGATGTAATATTTGAAGAATCATCTCTCATCAAATCAGATGTAGATGTTCAAATGAAACAGGAAGAAGTACCTAAGTATCAACAGATTCAGTTTGAAACCAATTCACATACAGATGAAAGTGAACATGAAGAAGTTTATGAAGATGTTCATGAAGATTTTCCTGTAGAGGAAGAGATGGTTGTTGATAACAATCAACAAAATGTGGATGAGCCAAAAACTTCCCTAAGGAGGTCTACACGGGTCAGAAATCCTCCAAGAAGGTATGATGATTTTGTTTCATAAGTTTCTTTAAGTACTAATGATGATGAACCTTCATGCTATCAAGAAGCTGTGAAGGGTTCTAACATTGATAAATGGAAAGACACAATGAAGGATGAAATGAAGGAATTAGAGAGGAATGCCACATGGGACCTGGTAGAACTTCCAAGAGACAGGAAAATTGTAGGTTGCAAGTGGCTCTACAAGCTGAAGAAGGGTGGTGATGATAAGGTGGAAAGGTACAAAGCAAGGCTGGTTGTGAAAGGATATTCTCAGAAATAAGGTATTGAATTTCATGAGATTTTTTCACCAGTTGTTAATATTGTTTCAATTCGAAGTGTGTTAGCATTGGTTTCTTTACTTGATTTGGAGTTGGAGCAACTAGATGTTAAGACTGCTTTCGTACATGGATATTTGGATGAGGAGATCTACATGGAACAAAATGAAGGGTTCGTTTAGAATCGCATAAAGAAATTTGTTTGTAGGCTCAATAAATCATTGTATGGTCTGAGGCAGTCGCCCAGACAATGGTACAAGAAATTTGACTCTTTCATGGTGAGCCAGAATTATACAAGGAGTGAGTATGATCATTGTGTCTACTTTAAGAAATTGAATAATGACATATTCATTATCTTAGTATTATATGTTGACGATACGCTTTTCGCAAGAAAAAACATATCTGAGATCAATAGGTTAAAGGCTCAGATGGCTAGGACGTTCGATATGAAAGATCTAGGAGTAGCAAGGAAAATTTTGGGCATGGAGATATTCAGAGATAGGAGGAATGGTAAGCTTTGTCTCTCACAAAAAAAATATGTTGAGAAGATACTTTTGAGGTTTGGTATGAACGACGTGAAACTAATTTCAGTCCCTTTGGCTCCCCATTTTAAGCTTTCTTCAAGTTTATGTCATAGTACAAAAGAAGAAAAGGAATATATGTCTCGAATACCATATGCTAATGTAGTAGGAAGTCTAATGTATGTGATGGTTAGTACAAGGCCAGACATTTCACATGTAGTTGGGGTTGTCAGCAGGTATATGGAAAATCCAAGTAAAGAGCACTAGGCAACAGTGAAATGGGTGCTTCGGTATTTGTGAGGAACAAGTGATTACTGTATCACTTATAACAATGGTTGTGAATTAGTCTGTGGATATGTTGATTCTGATTTTGCAGGTGACTTGGACAAGAGAAGGTCAACTTCAGAGTATGTCTTTACTCTTGCAGGTGGAATTATTAGTTGGATGTTAAAGCTATAGAACATTGTTGCTTTATCCACTACAGAAGCAGAATACGTAGCTGCTTCACATGGTTGCAAAGAGGCAGTTTGGTTGAAAGGTTTGTTTGGTGAGTTTGGAAGGATGCAGGACAAAGTAAAGTTACTTTGCGCTAGTCAAAGTGCTATTCACTTGGCCAAGAATCCAGTGTATGATAGTAAAATTAAACATATTTTTGTTAGAAGGAAGAACCGAGTCATATCATGCAAGTCATATTATATATACTTAAGGATGTAGTTTGGTCTTATGAACGTCGGTGCTACCTTTCAAAGAGAAATGGATTTTTCCTTTAAAGATATTATACAAAAAATCATAGAGATTTACCAAGGTGACCTTACTGTTGTATCAAAAGACAGAAGTGACCACCTCTCGCACCTCAAGATTGTTTTCGAGCAATGTAGGAAGAACTGAGTCATATCATGCGACAAGTGTATCCAAGAAGGACCGTGATTCTGTTCGACTGTGGCACCAACGGTTGGGCCCTATGAGTGAAAGAGGATTGAAGGTATTATCTGATCGCAAGTTACTTCCTAGTCTAAAGGTATTATGGAAAAGAAAATAGGCAGAAATTTAAAACCGGAAGACACACCAGTGTAGGAATCCTTGATGATATCCATTCTGATGTTTGGGGACCATCCCCTACTATTTCATATGGAGGATCATCATATTTTGTAATTTTTATAGATGATTTGTGTAGGAAGGTTTGGGTCTATATGTTGAAAAGAAAGGATGATGTATTTACTGTCCTTCAAGCAGTTTAGAGTTTGGTAGAAAAGAGAACTGGTAGGTCCATTAAATGTTTAAGAACTGATAATGGTGGTGAATTTACATCAATGAAATTTGAGAACTATTGCAAGGAGTTTGGGATTGATAGGCATAAAACCATTGCCTATATTCCTTAACAAAATGGAGTTGTTGAACGCATGAACACAACTCTTCTAGAGAGAGTAGGGAGTATGCTTAGTAACGCCAACTTGCAACAGGAATTATGTGTAGAAGAAGTAACTATAGCTTGTTATGTGGTGAATCAATCACCGTCAACAACAATAGAATGAAATATTCCTGAAGAGGTATGGAAAGGTCACCCTTGTAATTATTCTAATCTTAAAGTTTTTGGTTGTGAAGCTTATGCTCTAATTCCAAAACATCAATGTTCTAAATTAGATCCAAAATAAAAAAGGCTTATCTTTGTTAGATATGGTGATGGTATTAAGGGGTACATGTTGTGGGATCCTACTTCCCACAAGATCAACATTAACATAGATGTAATATTTGAAGAATTATCTCTCATCAAATCAGATGTAGATGTTCAAATGAAACAGGAAGAAGTACCTAAGTATCAACAGATTCAGTTTGAAACCAGTTCAAATACAAATGAAAGTGAACATGAAGAAGTTTATGAAGATGTTCATGAAGAGTTTCCTGTAGAGGAAAAGATGGTTGTTGATAACAATCAACAAATTTTGGATGAGCCAAAAACTTCCCTAAGGAGGTCTACGTGGGTCAGAAATCCTCCAAGAAGGTATGATGATTTTGTTTCATAAGTTTCTTTAAGTACTAATGATGATGAACCTTCATGCTATCAGGAAGTTGTGAAGGGTTCTAACAGTGATAAATGGAAAGACACAATGAAGGATAAAATGAAGGCATTAGAGAGGAATGCCACATGGGACCTGGTAGAAATTCCAAGAGACAAGAAAATTGTAGGTTGCAAGTGGGTCTACAAGCTAAAGAAGGGTGTTGATGATAAGGTGGAAAGGTACAAAGCAAGACTGGTTGTGAAAGGATATTCTCAGAAATAAGGTAATGACTTTCATGAGATTTTTTCGCCAGTTGTTAATATTGTTTCAATTCGAAGTGTGTTAACATTGGTTTCTTTATTTAATTTGGAGTTGGAGCAGCTAGATGTTAAGACTGCTTTCTTACATGGATATTTGGATGAGGAGATCTACATGGAACAACCTGAAGGGTTCGTTCAGAATCACAACAAGAAATTTGTTTGCAGGCTCAAGAAATCATTGTATGGTCCGAGGAAGTTGCCCAGACAATGGTACAATAAATTTGACTCTTTCATGGTGAGCTAAAATTATACAAGGAGTGAGTATGATCATTGTGTCTACTTTAAGAAATTGAATAATGACATATTCATTATCTTAGTATTATATGTTGACGATATGCTTTTAGCAAGAAAAAACATAACTGAGATCAACAGGTTAAAGGCTCATATGGCTAGGACGTTCGATATAAAATATCTAGGAGAAGCAAGGAAAATTTTGGGCATGGAGATATTTAGAGACAAGAGGAATGGTAAGCTTTGGTTGTCACAACAAAAATATGTTGAGAAGATACATTTGAGGTTTGGTATGAACGATGTGAAACCAATTCCAGTCCCTTTGGCTTCCCATTTTAAGCTTTCTTCAAGTTTATGTCCTAGTACGAAAGAAGAAAAGGAATAGATGTCTCGAATACCATATGCTAATGCAGTAGGAAGTCTAATGTATGCGATGGTTAGTACAAGGCCAGACATTTCACATGTAGTTGGGGTTGTCAGCAGGTATATGACAAATCCAAGTAAAGAGCACTGGGCAACAATGAAATGGGTGCTTCGGTATTTGAGAGGCACAAGTGATTACTGTATCACTTATAACAATGGTTGTGAATTAGTCTGTGGATATGTTGATTCTGATTTTGCAGGTGATTTGGACAAGAGAAGGTCGACTTCAGGGTATGTCTTTACTCTTGCAGGTGGAACTATTAGTTGGATGACAAAGCTACATAACATTGTTGCTTTATCTACTACAAAAGCAAAATACATAGCTGCTTCACATGCTTGCAAAGAGGCAGTTTGGTTGAAAGGTTTGTTTGGTGAGTTTGGAAGGATGCAGGGCAAAGTAAAGTTACTTTGCGATAGTCAAAGTGCTATGGCCAAGAATCCAGTGTATGACAGTAAAATTAAACATATTCTTATTAAGACCATTTTGTAAGATAGGTTATCGATGAAGGTGGAGTTTTTCTTGAAAAAGTTTATACAAAAGAGAACTGCGCAGACATGTTCACAAAAAGAAGCTACGATGGTGCTTGGCTTCTCTTGGCTGGCTTGGTTAATTGTTGTCAAGGTAGAGATTATTAAACGGTGACAACAAATACAACAATTAGAAGAGGGTCATTCTTCCATAAAGAGTAGAATCCGGCTATTGTTGAAACAAACAACCAAAAAATAGAATTAAATTGTTTTGTAATTAGTTTTTTGAAACTGTGAGAGGAAGACTATAAATTCTTATTAATTTTTCGTGTCATGTGTTTTGATCTGTTCTGTAATGTTTTTCGCTGCATGTTAGTTTTCGGTTTGATGGCTAATGTTAACAATTGATCGATGGCTATTATTTAGATGCTAGAACTGCCAGGCTATTTCCTTTTTAATAACAATTATTTATCCACGTATCAATTCCCTGTCTACGTGGATCAATTTATAATCTCGCCTCCATCATTTAAAATTAACGTGGATTTATTACTGTTTACTGAATTCAAAGTCGGACTCATGGTCAGAGTTCTAGCAATATTCCGTTCTACCAATATTTCTTACTGAAATCGATCCTTCCAGTTCCGAGACAATAATAGTGGACTCTATATCTGAAATGGTTGTGCTGGACAACGGAATATTGAACACATTCAGAAGATCATGCGTTCTCCCGCTTGCAGAAGAGTTGAACCAAAATATCTCTATGTACAAACCTGTGCATTTCCTAATGAAGCTCATCCAAAATGCAGAGCATAACGTTTATACACCAGACGGCCATCCTTCGTTGTGTTTTGCCGGAAAGGATAAACATAGACTTCTGTGCTACATGGCAACGCATTCTACTAAAGATATTTAGCACAACAACTACTCTCTTTTATATAATAAAGTTATCAAGTGAGAAAACACATTAGAGGAGTAATAATATAATTTTCACTTTTGATATGGCATTGGGAGATGCTGAAGTTATAATTTCAAAAGAAGGTATAAACTTTAAGTGAAAAAAAATGGAGAATGGGTCAAAAAATAATTGAAGAGTGAGACATGTAAACATATGGAGTGATATGGTGGGTATAATAACATGTCTTTGGTTGGGTTTGACATGATACAATATTTAAATCATAACCAAAAGGTATATTAGTACTACCTTAATGTCATAATTAAGTGTTGTAAGATGAATGGAATATATTCTGAAAAGTGGGTTATGCAAGGAAGTAGTGTGATGGGTTTATGGAGTTTAGATAATTGATTTACTATTTTTTTTATTAAATAAAGGTCATGGTAATAAGGTGGGGTATATGATGATAAAGCAAGGAGATGTATATAAGAAATGGGATCTAGATTTGCAATAATTCAAGAGCCTCCACAACTTTATCAAGTATCATATCATCTTTGCCAAATGCACCTGTGTCCATTTCAGAGTCTATAACCCGTGTGACTTCAAAAGTAGCCAATGATCATCATTTTTTATAGCTAACATTATTCTTTAAATGTGTAGCAATAATTCAACGGGAGCATGCGAGACTTTGTGCAAGCGAGTACGAATAAGGCGGGCCCATAGATCAACAATGGTGATATCAAAGTCTTTGGACATGTGTGTCATTGATGAAATAAGATGGCGTGAATAATGCGATGAGTGAGTAACATGATCTTCTTAGTAGTAAGTCTTGTCACAATAATTTCAATAAGAACAATGTGCCAACATTTAACAAGAATAAGCGAAACTTGCGCAGGTAGTGTGACTGGAGAGGGAGTTTGGCAAAAATCGTCGTCAACACACTTCATATTCTTCAATTTGAGCACTTAATATGAATTATCCATTGGTCCTCTTTTTTCATAGTACCCGATTCACTATCCTCTGTGTGATAGGGAATCCCATTTCTTGTGCACAATGATCAATCATTTCATATAATGAATTCATCATAGTGTCATCTTTTATAAACTCTACACAACTTATCAGGAATTATCTTATAGTAATTACCTTCCCAAGCGACTTGTCTGGTATAGTAGGATCATAGAAAAGAGGCACAAATGATGTTAATGCTACCCAATTCGGTCCTAGTATCTCTTTTATTACTCTTTGATACATATCCTTTTCTTGTTGAGGGTCAAATGTTGGTAGTGGTCCTACTTATTTCCTCACCCATTGTTGAACTTGCGTGTCTCCATTCATCACAACATCCCCTGTTCTATCTCCTCCATGTGTAACAATTTCTATTCTAGGTACCTCATGGAATTTCTCGGATAGGGATGATTTTAAGGATGGGAATTTATTTTAAAATTTAGAAACCTGGGCGAATCTTAGTAATCCTTCATATGCCAACTATAAATGTTTGGCGATATTTTTGTAAAAATATTCAATTTTCTAAGGATTTTATATAGTTTGTATAAAATTTTGGCGATTTTTAAGGTAAAATAATTTTATACTATAGAATTTGGGCGAATCATTTTTAGAATAGCGAATCTCTTTTTGGGAAAAACCATGGAAAATTAGCCCATGAGCAAAATTTAGCCCCTAAAATCATCCTTGTTCTCGGATGATATTTTTTGTACGTTTTGATTTGGGTTTTGGTTCTGATTCCCTCTTCCATGCCATTTCACAAGTAGTTGAGGATAGGTTTCTATCACATGATCCAATGTTCTATAATATGTGTAGGTTGTACAAGGATTTGGGCAGTCACGAGCCAAATGTCTTGGTTGATTGCAATTATAACATATTATTGGTCCTCTACCTCTTCTGCCAAAATTTTCCTCTACCTCGACCTCTACCAAAATTTTCTCCTCTGTTTCATGGATTAAAGACTATTTGATTATTACACTGTGGAGCACCTCCTTCTATCACAACTATCCTCCTTAGTCCTATAAATATATAAAGTTCACTCTCTCATCAAATCAAATATACGACAATACTTCTCTTCATGCCCGACTCACTTGCAAAAGTTATAGAATAAGTTCCTTGGCATACTATGATATTTCTACAGTAATGGACACTCAATTGGATGATATCCCCATTTCTTACATATTTCAAAATATCCCCCTCATGGTAATGGATTTGGTGCTCTAGTCGCCAAATACTGCAAAAATTATGGGCATTCATCCTTATGGTGGCCTTCAGTCCTACATTTAATACACTAGAATTGTTCCCGCTTCTCCTTCCCCTTTGTAAGTTCGACCAATTGAATTGTCAAGGAAGCTATCTACGTTTGGACTTGTGCCATCCCTTTACTCTCTCCTATAGGAGATGCTTCCAATTTCATTGCAATCTCCAAAGCTTTAGGCTGTGACACAACCTTCTGTTGAATCAACTACCTGCAAATGTGTGGTAGTAGTCCTGCAATAAACCATTCTTGGTGTTTTTGATTAGGTATATGGAATGTTAGTCTTGTTGGACACACCTACCACACTAGAGGGGGGGTGAATGAGTGTGGGGATCTTTTTCCCAAAACTTCCCTCTTGCACAAAACTCATCAATTAACATTTAACATTTATTCATTACCCATTGTTGTCATTTATAACCAGTTAGATGTAGGCACATATCAAAAACACATATCAACAATATATCATCAACAAGTCATCATCACAATGGACACAAAGAACATAAGGTGTATGTACAATTTTCTTTTTATTACGGACTACAATCCTTGGGTTTATCATCAACAACTGAATAGAGTACAACTCTACAAGAGCACCAGCTCTATATGCAAGGCTCAGCTTACATTTTCAGCACCAACTGAGATGAGGCAACAATCCTCAATAGATATCAATCTATCAACAGGTACGTGACCTATTAGTAGTGCAGCCTGTGTGTGCACGCACCCTGGCTCACTTCAACCCACGTGTGAATGCGGCCAGTGTATAATGCAACAAGCGTCTACTTCTAAGCAACTAGGGTTTTTCTTTTCTTCATATGCTTAGA
Source organism: Picea abies (assembly GCA_900067695.1). NCBI lineage: Eukaryota > Viridiplantae > Streptophyta > Pinopsida > Pinales > Pinaceae > Picea > Picea abies. Next base: position 14,044 of record CBVK0100069384.1, read on the forward strand.
ACCCTTCTATCTTCCACTGTCCAAACTGACCCACAACCAATCACAATACATCCAAGCTCTTTAATAGCTTTCTTATGCTCCACAACAAATCAATATGAATGCTATCTCAATCATGTATAAACAACTAGTAAACCATAGCAATCATGTCACTATAGAATCACAAGAGTGTTGCTCACTCCATCCATCAAATCAACCAAACTGAGCCACATCATAGAATCCATACCAAGAATTCCCTAAGCATTCACAACATATCAAACAATTCTATCAACACAATAATGTAACCACACTAGTGTCTTAGTGATAGATCCGAGGCCATAGAATGCAGATATGGAACCTGCCTCATCATCCAAGAGCTTGGCACCAGCTCAAACACAAATCTCCATGAGGTTATTCAGTCCACGCTCCTTGTACATAGTCATCCCACATGTACACTCATCCTATACATGGCTAGCCCACGTGTACACGCACCCTATGCACAAACAACCCGAGTGGGCATCAGAAAATAGGGTTTTCTGTGACTCCGAGACTTTCGTCGTCAAGATTTCCGACATTGCCGAAACTTTGATGCGTCCATGAGATCCTCCTCTCGCTCTCTTCCTCAGAATAGATCTTCAATCATGCTTAAGAGATTCACACCAATAACATTCTCTCACAAGAAACTCTCCATCAATACTCCAAAAGATATTACCAAGAAGCTCTCCATTGATCCACAAAGGATTCTCATCAAATGTACTTTTTACAAGAGATCCTAACTTCTTATTTATACTTTCATCTTCTATGTCACTTAACCCATTTTTAGGTTACTTAACCCATTTCTAGGTCACTTAACCTATTTTCCTTATTTTAGGGTTAACCACTTTCCATGAATAGAAA
>CBVK0100069385.1:0-14916 GCA_900067695.1 Picea abies
TCGCCATAGGAAGTCCCTTTGGATGGTTCTTATTTTTTGAAGTATCCCCTTGGGGGTTGGGAAAACGAACATCATAAAGGTTGGAATAGCTTGCAGAACAGACTTGGTCAGAATAAGTCTTCCCGCTAGGTTGAGGGACCTGTACGTCTAGTTTTTTACTTGCTCCTGTAACTTGTTGATTATTCCTTCCCAAGTTGACATTTTGCAGGCTTTGCCTGTCAGGGGAATGCCCAAGTACTTAGTTGGGAGGGCTTTGCGTTCAAAGCCCAAAATATTGGCCATTTTTTTTTGGATTGCGGGGTTGGTATTGAAGAAGAAGATCATGGATTTGGAATGGTTGATCTCTGCACCCGAGGCTTCCCCAAACTCTTCTAGGATTCGTTTGTAGGCTTTTGCTTCTTTGACCGTGGGTATGCCATGAAGTAAAGTGTCATCCACAAATTGTTGGTGTGTGGAAGTAGGGCAATTTTAGAAAGGTTTGATGCTTGTTATTTCACCTGTTGTTGTTGCACTTTTTATGCTTCCACTGAGACCTTCCATCATCAAAATGAACAGGAAGGGGGACAATGGGTCGCCTTGTCTGATGCCTCTCGTGGGCCATAAAGGTTTGGCTGGAGTTCCATTTATTAGTAGCGAGTAGCTTATTGTGGACACTAGGCTAATTATCCAGTGTTGGGTGAAGCCAAAAGCTTCCAAAGTCTTGACCATATAGTGCCAACTAATTTTGTCATAAGCTTTTGCTAGGTCCAGTTGTATTATCATTCCCCCTCTCCGCCGAAGCTTCAAGGTGTGGATAAGCTCGTGGGCATGGATGATATTGTCCATTATTTGTATTCCTTCCACGAAGCCTGCCTGTTCTTGTGAGATCAATGTGTGTAGGAGGGGTTTCAATCTATTTTCTATAACTTTGGAGATTATTTTATAAACTACATTGCATAGCGCTATAGGTCTGTAACGATCAGGGGTTTTGGCTTCATTTTCTTTGGGGATTAGGGTAATCATTGTAGCATTTAGCGATTTTAGAATGGAGGTTGATGTTCTAGAGTCTTCCACTACCCTATAAACGTCGTGTTTGACATTTTCCCAACATGCTTTGAAGAACTCCATTGTGAAGCCATCTAGACCTGGGGCTTTCCCATTGGGCATTTCCTGGAGCACTTGGTCAATTTCCTCCTCAACAATGGGTTTGTTTAGGTTGTTATTTTGTTCCTCGGTGACCAGGCGGGGGATATACTGGGTTATCCTTTGGATGGCCTCCGTTCTGTCTTGGTTGGGTTCCTGGGCTATCCCGTGGAAGTGGTTTACCATAGTAGTTTCAATCTTCTTATGTGACTCACGCTCTATTCCATCCTGGTCCTTAATCTTCAAGATTTTGTTGTGGGCTCTTCTGGCGATGGTTGTTCTATGAAAAAATTTGGTGTTCCGCTCTCCTTCCCTTAGCCATCTGATATGGGACTTTTGTCACCAAAGTGTTTCTTCCTGCTGGCATCTAGCTTCCCCTTCTTGGGTCATCTAGATCTCTTCCTTTTTCTGATCCTCCGTATAGTCCTACATTATGCAGTTTCCTGGAGTTTTCTCATTTTGTCTTCTATGTTGTTTTTCTCTTGGTTTATATTTCCAAATGTGTCCTTGTTCCACTCCTTGAGCTTATATTTGATGTACTTTAGTTTTTTATAGAGTTTGAACATCCTTGTCCCTTGCTTTGGTTGCTCCTCCCACCACCTCTGTTTGATTCTTTCCTTGAAAGTCGGGTGTTCAATCCAAAATTTCTCAAATCTGAAGGGTCTATTCTTCAGTGTGGTTTGGAAGCCTGCTTCCAGTTGGATTGGCCTGTGATCAGATCCCCCCCAGGGGAAGATGCCACACTCTAAGGTTAGCCCCTGCATAATGATTGACTCCGATACTAAGAATCTGTCAAGTCTTGTTGCTACCTGATACTGGTTCATCTGTTTATTGTTCCATGTGAACTGGCCATTATTAGTTTTGAGGTCTACCATCTCCGTTGTGTCTATGAACTTTGAGAACTCTTCCACATCCCTATCCAATCTTCTTGTACCTCCTTTTTTCTCCGCAAGTGACGTGGTGATGTTGAAGTCCCCTGCCAGGATCCATTAGAGGTTGTTGGATCGGGTTTTAAGGTCTTCTAGGTCTTGTATCATTTTTCTCTTTTCCTCTGACACCTGGGGTCCATACACATTAGTGCATAGAATCACCTCTGTGTTTCCAATGATTTGCATGTGAACTGTAAGTGTGTGCCTGGTCGCTTTGGCTGCTATTAGGCTCAGCACTTGTGGGTTCCACAAGGTGAGAATCCCGCCTGCCATTTGGTGGCCTTCGATAGCCACCATCTTGTACTTGCGCCATTGTTGTTTACTGATTTCCTCCATTTCGTCTGTAGTGCATTTTGTCTCTTGAATGAAACATAGATCCGATTGTTCCTTCTTTAGTCTATTTTTAAGGATTCTCTACTTTCTTGGGCTGTTTAGGCCTCTTATATTCCAAGTTATAACCTTCATTTTAAACATGTGGGGGGGAGTTGGGGAAGAGTTTCTTGATCTTACCCGAGTTTATCAGTAACGCTCCAAGCTCCTGTAGGGCTACGCTGTTTGATTTCTTGCCTTTTTTCCTCCTTGTCTGCTTGGGTGAGAGCTGTAGTTGTCCCTCATCGGCTTTGACTCCTAGGTGTCCTATCTCCCCATGTGTGCACTTTAGTCCTCTAGCTTTGGCTTCCTCCCTTAGGAGAAATAGGTACTGAATGCGGTCTAGTTGTTCTGTTGGTACATTGTCTACTCCCTATCTTTTCCATTGTTCCAGTATGTTTGAGAGATCTATCCCTTCCCTTTCCACAAGGTCTCTAAGATCAGAATCTTCTGTACCTACTTCGCTTGGGGTCATTTCTACATCTCCCTATGGTTCTTGCATGGGGGTGTTGTCGTCTCTGGTTTCTCCATCCATCGGGGTTGCGCTACTCCCTTGTTCCTTCTTGTTACTTGGGCGATTGGTGGGCTCGTTTGTTGCTTGTTCTCTGGCTTCTTGAGCTTTTGCCGATTCCTTTTCGCCTTCTGCCCCTTTATTGGTTTTGTCCCGTCCTTCTGTTCTATTTCGGGTCTTCGGGTTATTTCCTGTTGGGGTTTTACTCTGCTTTTTGTTTGCTCTGCTTCTGGGGTTCGGTTTTATAAACCCATCCTCATCCTGCTGTGGTTTGGGGCTTTCCTCTTCTTGTTTTTTATTAAGAGGGCATTCTTTGATCAGGTGTCCATGTCCATGACATCTTCTACATCTGAAGGGGATCTGTTCATAGTCCATGTTTTGGATCCATTCCTCATCCCTGAATTCCTATCTTCCAATGATATTTAATCCAATTGTGCAACGTTCTTTCTGTGGGCCACAAACCCATAAACTTGCAGATTAGCGCATGCGTCTTCATCTGGTCCTTATAGAGTTGCGTTTGTGGGTCCTCCAGTATCACCTTGGGTATCATTGCTGTTTTGGGTTTACATGGGTTGCACCCTTCTGGCTCGTTTGGCTTCGCTGTGTCTTGCGCCTCACTTTGAGTTTTTTTGACTTCTTCCCCCATGCACTCGCTTTTGCCCTGGTTCCTTTCCTGACCTTTTTTCTGAGTCTGATCCCGAGGTGCCTGTCATTGATGCCTTGAAACCTACGCCTCTTGGCCTTTCCTGCTGTCCACCACTACTGTCCTCTGCTATGACCGCTATTGCCAAACCCTAACTTGCAGTTGCTCCAAACCCTAACGGTCTAATTTTTATGTCGTCATAGAAATAACCTTTTCAATATAAAATACTCTATATAATTCCATCTTAACCTATATTTTATAAACACCTATAAATTTACTCCTTAATTTCGAATACTTAATATATCTATATTAAAAACACCCGTAGATGATAGATTATACCATTCAAATCACTTTAATAGGGGAAAGATATTTGGAAGGTAATGACAAAAACCAAATGAAAAAAAAATAAAAATAGTCAACAATGATTCGTGCAATCTTTGTATGCGTGGGAATTTCTTCCATGCTGGTTCAACAACTATGGTTGAAATCAAATGCCCTCCTTTGGAGTGAAAATGTACATTTCATCAAAGCAAACAAGAAAACCCACGATAAGACCGAAATTTTGAGGATCGCCCAACTCAGCAAGGGGTTGTAATACACCGAGTAAATTAAAAAAATGTCAGGGTGTGGGGTTCTAAGCTGGCCATGTAGCTGAGCACATGGCAGCAGGCTTCTCCTCTCTTCTCCAACTAGTTGGTCGAGCTCGACCTTCCCCTTAATTCAAGGTCAGCGCCGTGCTATTCTTTATTCGATTTAACCGACTGAAGTTTGGTAATTGGATGCATAATGCATTACTCTAAAATAAGACAATAGCTTGTAGGCAAAGACGCGGAGGAAAACCTTCATCCACGCCGGCTTGTCACAGGAATGGCGGCATCGCCGATTCTTTAATGGATTTCTTCAATATACAGCAATGTGCATTCAGAACGCAGCTCTTTTCGAATATCTTCATGCTATCTTAATAATCGGAAGGGGGATTGACTTTTACCCAATGTACTTCTCTGCCGCCGATCATACTGTTTGCCTTAATTCAATCTTCGCTGGAGTTTGGACGCCGGCTTTTAAAATTTACGACTTGATTGCGCGTAGGTTAGTTTTCTGCGGGTAGTCAAGTTCGCTGGTTCCGTTTGGTAGCTTAAATTGGAAGTTATTTTTATACTTTAGAGTCTCTATTGACTTAAGAGGTTTTAAGAGGTTATCCGGCACATTCTTGTTTGGTTGCTTACTATCTAAAGCTGGAAGTTATTGCCGCTTTTGATGACCTACATGCCGAAGATTCGAGTTTTAAAGGGCCTATTAGATGGAAAATATAAGGTTCTGAAGGTCCTGGTTGGATTTTGCTTTCCTCGGTTTTTTTTGTTCTGTAAATTTCTAAGAAGTATTGCGCATTTTATGATTTCTAACCTGCAATTTGAGGTTCCAAGACTCCGGCTGCTTTACTTGTAACTCAGCTTCAATGAACCTAGTTTCCTAATCTTTATAGCAGTGTTTTGTCTTGTGGCTTCCAAGTTGAAATTTTGAGCTTTCACGGGGTTCCCTCGGATTCAATTCTGTAAAATTGAGTTAAATAGTTGGATTTTTGGAATCTTGTAGATAATTTAGTTGGAATTTAAATATTGTCAGGAAATGCTATGGCCTATATGTTGCAATCCTCATCTTCTTTCCTGTATAGTTTTGATTTCTTCAGAAAGTTAAAGTCAGCGGTTTAATTCCTGGATTTTAGATTCTTTCCCTTCTGAAGCTCTAACAGTAACAATTCCTATTCTTCGCGGGGTTAGAATCTGGATTTCCTCCGCAATTTAAGCTGGGAGGTTGGATTCCCATACCTAGAACCTTCATTACTGTTTCGTTACAACCTACGAATGTAAATTGTGAGCTTCCAGGTCTTACTTCCCCTGAAAATCCAGTTGCGCGCTTCATTATGTGCATATCGAAAAGCTTATTATCTTTCTTACGTCTAAGAGTTTCGTGCACTGTATACCTGGAAGTTTAAATTCAAGGTGCTTATTCAGTTTTTCGTTTTATTTTCATTCTTGTGAGCCGCTACTTGTTTGAAAACCTTTAAAAATAAACGATTTAGGTTTACCTCACAATTCAACATAGGGACACGTCAACAAAAAAGAAATGTGAAGCAGCTTACGCTTTCGGGCGAGTCACTGTTCAGTTGACTGGTAGGCGAACTCTCTTTAAAATTTGGTTGGGCTAGTCAAACGGCGCACGAGACGAGAGACCGTCGGATGGGTGTCCAAAGGGTAAATCGATTCTAGTGCACCGGCTGGAATGCCCGGCAAACCCGAATAGAAACTCCTCTGGCATCTTCTTTATATTCTTAATAGCCATCGCGATTGAGGTTTTTTTTTTATATTTAACAGTTGGCACTCTTTTTTCTAATTTCTGTTTATGAGTTGTGACCATTTATTATCGCTTAACCATTGGTTACTATGATGCTGCTGCTTTGCAGTTCGGTGGCAGCCCTCTTCGTTTCCTCGGGAACGAAGGAAATGACCGAGAGATACTTTGCAACCGATACAGACTGAAAGACGTATTCTGCTAAGCGTCGTAATGTCTTGGGAATCATCATGGAAAGTAAAATTTTAAGTGCCAAAGAGCACGGCAACGGAGTGGCTAGATTAGGTATTTGCGGGGAAATTAAGAGCTCTGTTGACTTTAGCTCAAACAAGCTTCCGAGAGGCAGTCTGGCAGTTGAAGAGGGTCACATCAAAACCAATTCATGGGCTCAGAGACATAATACAGATTTATATGTAAACTCTGTATCAGATGACATGGTAATTCTTCAACATGGGAACAGTTCTGGGAATGATTCAGGGAGTAACACAGTCATGGCTGGGAGCACAAAAAGTGATTCGACTGTAGATAATTCAAAAGATACCGGGAAGGCAGTCGTAGTTTCTGCTGAACCTAGTGGATCAGGATTTGCACATGTTCTAACTGATGAATCGTTAGCTCCTTCCTTCACAGAATCAAATCTGGAATTATCTGCCTTGGAAAACCAGCGTCTGTCATGCTCAAGCTTTTCTTCCTCTCAAGGTTTGTAATCTCTGCCTTAGGAAATCTTCATGGTCAGTGTTTTTACTGGCATTTGAATTTGTATAGAAAAAAACAATCAGTGAAGATACGGAGTATAAGTGACATAATTGCGTTATTGACTGAAAGAGATATATTCTTTATACATGTAGAGATTAAGTTCCAATATTACTTCCAAACAAGAAATTCTAAATGTAGGTGACCGATGACATGGATTACTTTTAGAAATCTACCTTGTTCTGCACAGCCAATTTTCTAGTCTGTACTAGTAACGGTTATCATTAAGCATCTCTTTTCAACTGGGAAATACAATAATACTTATTAGCAGGGAATAAGATTTAATACAATCTCGTTTGTAGCAGATGTGTCTGAGAGAATTTTGTCTCCATTTTCTATTAACCCTGGACTTGCCAAAATTTGGATTACTCTGTCTTTCATAAAGTCATTTGTTTCTAAAATTGAAAGAACGCTAGTTTTCATCTTGGAACTCATTTTGTTCTTTTGGCATCTTTGGAAAGGAAGCTAATATTGCAATTAATATTACTATCGCGTCATGCTTAGTTCCATCATGCAGTTACATGTGCCACGTGTTCATATGTGCTTGGGCAGGCTTTCGAGAGATTTGAAATCATCAAAGATCATGCTCAGGATCTATGCACATGAAAGTTGTGTAAAAGTAATGCATACAAATATCTTTCAAAGACAAAAGTCCCTTTACAAGTCTACCAATTTACAAGTCTACCTGTACAATATAAACTGAGATTTGGTAGTGGATGTGCCCCTAATTCATGGTTCAATTAGGCTATGAATGAATTAATTATAAATTCGGAGACTCTTCGGTGGTAGAAATGCAATAGATCTGGAATAAATGCATTAAGCTTTTCTTGTAAGCCGTAAAGGTGATTCTTATTGTTGATTCCATTCATGGTTCAATTAGGCTATGAATGAATTAATTATAAATTCAGAGACTGTTCGGTGGTAGAAATGCAATAGATCTGGAATAAATGCATTAAGCTTTTCTTGTAAGCCGTAAAGGTGATTCTTATTGTTGATTCCATATATATATAAAGATTACTATTCACATTTTGATTTCATCTTTAAAATTTGGAAGATATGGCATTTAGTCATTAGACATATCATATTTGGTTGCATATTGTAGTGCCTGCAAGGTCATTGTTTTACAAAAAAATTCGATAAATCAAACATGGAGTGTTTACCCATCTACAAAGAAATGAGATAAATCAAACATAGAGTGTTTGCCCAAATATTAGGGCACCGTACAGTTATCTCTTTTGAAATGAAATTTCAACTATGAATCTTCTCTTAAGCATGTTAGTCCTGGCAGTTCATGAGTGTTGCTGTGAATTCTCTATTATAAACGGACAACTTGATCCATGCTGCTTCTTCTCACAGATCTGTCATGACTCCTGAGCAATTTAAATTCATTTATTGTCCTTTCAAGTTCATAGATACTTGTGAAGGCTCTTTCATGCAACTAGGGAAGCGTCCAAGTGGACTTTTCCTTTGTAACAAACACATGTTTATCACATAGCTTGTATCAATTCGTCATCAAGGGAGGCTGGAAGACATTTTAGCATGCTGCAGTCTATTTTGAACTGAAAAAGGTGGTCTGTGTCAAATACAAGCTCAGATGAAGCTACCATCTATTCACATATTGGAGATTGTTGTCTGCTTTTATTTCAGGAAGGCATTTACAGAGTTTTGCATATTGAAGATGCCATTGGCTTTTATTGTTTCTACCCAGTCAGGGAAAACAGGAAAAAATGAAGCAAAGAAAAATTTACCAACATTGATTACTTTGAAGCTTCTAGACAGGCTTACTTTGCTTGAATGTGAGTGGATATGGGGTCATCTACCCTCCAGATTCTTCTCAAGAGAGCTTACATTAGAGGCAGCGAAAGTCCAGCTTTGTTCGTGCTGGTTGCAAGATTGACAGGTTTTATCTTTGTCGACACTTGATGGCCCCCAAAAGGGTCCATCATACAACCATTTCAAGAGCAATTTTGTTTGCCTCACATGCCTTGAGGACCATTTTAAGCATGTAAAAGAGGATTTTCAGAGGCCAAGAGCACTTCGAGCTACAGCAACATATTTGGATAGTGAAACCACACTTTTAGGCGAGATACAAGATAACGAGAAACTGCCTTCAGATTGGCATAGTGAAGGCAGAGTCTTACTTTCGCCTTCGTCTTTGCGTTCATGCCTTCGTCTTCACATGTTGCCTTCCCCTTCAAGGAAAAGTAGCCTGGAATGAGTGTTTGCATGACTTGATTATCTTAGTCAACCATGATTAGTAGGTGTAAGTTAGTAAAGGGCATGTGCCCAGGCCCCAAAGGTTATCATGAACAATCATGCTTCATGACTATTCACATATTTCTGTTTATATACTCTTCGCCTTTCTCCCTGGAAGGCAGAGGAGGGAAAATAATCAGTTGAGTTCCAAGCTTAAGTCTGCTTTTCTCCTTGTTTGTGGTTTGTTTTGGTGTATTGAGTCCATCAAATTGATTATCATTTGGATGAGCCACCATATTGGCACAGGACAGGCCAACCCCACTCTCATTGTGTTGTTTTGGTTTTGTTTCCTTCATTTCAGCAGTTGATATGACGAGTTTGTAATTTCAGTTTATAAGGCACATGAGTATTTTTGACTCATAAGAGTTTGACTGCATGCCCTTTCTTTTATAATTATGCATTATGATTTAGATAATACAATGTTTGTTTTTATTTGTAGTAAGTTACCTACCTTCCGAGATTGCAAAAGTTCTGTTTTCCTTTACTTGGCCTCCGAGATTGTAATTTTGTTTATTGAAATTGTTATAATTTTGTTGCCCTTTGCCTAGCTTCTGAGATTGTTGTAATTCTGCAGTCCTCTGTTTTTCTGTTGCAAGTTTCTCAGACCCACTCTTTTCATGCTTTTCAACTTTACAGCGATGGTGGTTTTGCTGGTGTTGGTGAATTAGTCTGGAAAACCAATTCTTTATTTATTTTGGCAGCCTGTATGTTTGAGTCAAGATTATGCTGAGGACCAGTAATAGTAAAAGGATTACCTTACTATAAAGCCTCACTTGTGGGGTTGTCTCATTTCAAGTCCTTACTTTTGCATCCATGGAAGGGTGTTAATGTTGTACCCTAACCTTCCTACCTTGGGGATACTTAGGAGTTAGTTAATCATTGTACGAGGCCATCATCTTGGAATAAGGCCTATTAAATAGTTAGTGGGTAGTTACCTAATGTAAAAGGGTCATCATTATTAAATAAGGGCCACTAGATGGTTGGTACTCATTAATAATGGGACCATAAGTAATTAGGGTTTTGTTACCAAGAAACTATATATAGGGCTAGAAGGTTATGTAATGGTTGTCAAGTGTTGTTATTGTAATTGGAGCTTTGCTCATATGAGGTTGCCCCTCAAAGAGGCCCGTGAACATTGCTCACTCTTTTGGATATCTTCAATACAAGGGATATAATTTTGTAGGTTTAATCTTATTTGCACTTGTATTTGCTTTTCCACATTTAATTTCTTCGAATCTTGTTAAGGTTCTGCTGATATTGCTGGTTAAGTAAATTACAAGTGATATCATAGCTCTTCCCTGAGCCAACACGCGCCTAGATTTTAGAAGATTATTTTAAGGCTAGAGATTTGTTTTGATGTCTTTAAATAATAACACAAAGATATGTTGTTCAATGGGTAAACCTATGGTTGGGGAACCATACACACGGGAAATACAAGTGGTGTCATTTGGTTGGACACCCTAGTAACCCCTATTGGTACCCCTTTGAGTAGTATTTCATTGGACAACACCTATATACGAACATGTATTCTATGTACCCTTTGTATACAGGAAGCCCTCTAGTTGCACCTGAAACCAGCCTTGCATAAGCCTATTGGTCGTCTTGTCGCTGTAGTACATCAAGAACACATTTTGGGGTATCACTCTCTAGTACCTGGTAATCGGGTAGTACGACTAAGGGTATGATATATCCTCCTTAGTGAGTGCCCTGAGAGATTGGGCTAAGTACTATTGTTGGAACCTGCACGTATATTAGAGAGCTATAGTACTTGACTCTCCTTTGTCCTTAGGACCCTGCAAACCCCACCCTTTGCAACATATGCCACAAAATTCCTACATAACATGGACTCCCAAGAATTTGGGGATCCCATCAACATCGAGTCTAGGTCTCAACATCACCCTTGCGAGAGAACTATCTCAAAATATTCTTTGTGTAGTGTTGATCATGGTGGTACCACTCTCTAGTAACCTTTTTTTAGCTGATTTGACCACACAATTGTGGGCGACCTATCTGAAAAGACTCCTTGTGAGGCGTAGATTGCATTTCTTGAAACCAGGTCCACAACCATGAATTTCAAGCTCACCGCTATGGACGACAAGATCAACCGTCTTGAAGTTAAGTTTGAAACCAATATTGCCTCCCAAGTAACTTGAATCTAAGCCAGAGTCCCAATTGATAACCTCCGATCTGATGTGAAAGGCCTCACAAACCAATTCACTCTCCTTATCAAAGGCAAAGGTATTTAGTTGGAGTCACTAGAGCAACTGGAAAGGGGTGATTCCTCCAATGGTGGAGGGCATAGCCATGGTTCACACTTCACATAAGCTCAACACAATATGTGGCACATATATCCCAAAGTAGATATGATTAAATTTGGTGGGTCTGATCGTTGGGCTACCTAGATGGAACACTATTTCTCCCTTCATAGAATTACTGATGACATGATGAAACATAGAGTGGGAGTATTATACTCAGGTTCAAAAAGATTACATCGTAGCAATGGCTTAAGAAATCCTATGGAAGTTACATTGCCCAGAGCCAGTTTGAGAAAGCCATATACGCTCATTTTGATAGAGACAACCACTACTTGGGTAGATTAACAAAGTTGTGCCAAATAGGCATAGTAGAAGATTTTATAATGGCTTTTGAGCAATGGTAATTTGCATAGAGGATGGCTTTTGAGAAATTGGAAGTCTACAGAGAGGGCTTGATTGATTCCTTTTTTAAAGAATGCTTCATCAATAGTCTTAAGGAGGAAATTAGATCACAAGTCATAATGCAACATCCCTCTTATTCTCAAACATGGGCATCGGAGAGGCCGTTGGGTGATGAACAACAACAAAGCAACAAATGAGGAGGGTTTTCAGGCAGAGCTTTTTAAGCATGGTCTTCATGCTTTGGTCTCTCACTTGGTTGATCTCTTCAACCATGTTGTTCGTACAAGTTTTCCCTTGGCTTGGTCACACCACATCATTCACCTGATACACAAATCGGGCCCCAGCTTGGATCCCAACAATTACAGGACAATCATGGTGGGCCATACATTCTCGAAGCTTTATGCTACGACTCTCCATATAAAGCTCTCTAGTGAGCTTGAGTGGAGACACCTCAAAGCTAGGGGACAGGCAAGATTCTGGCCCGATCATCAGACCATTGATCACATCTTTACCCTCCGGGCCATCATTGAGGAGGCACGACATTGTTCTTCGAAAGTCTATTGCTGCTTCATAGATTTTCGGAAGGCTTTCGACTTCATCCCGAGAGAAGCCATGTTCCAGAGGCTTAGAGACATTGGCATCTCCCATACCCTATTGATTGCCATCATGCGCCTCTATGAGTCGGTCCTTGGTCGTTTCCGCACAATTCATGGGATGTTAGATTTCATCAGTAGTACCATCGGAGTTAAACAAGGTTGCCCACTGTCCCCCACATTGTTTGGGATTTATATTGATGAGCTAGAGGCCTTTCTCCATGAGCATATCCAATACAATGACGAGTGTCTCTTCCACCAAGTTCTGATATCCATCTTGCTTTTTGCTGATGATGTGGTCTTCCTAGTCTTGTCTTCAAAGGGATTACAAAGACAATTGGATGCCCTAGCTCTCTTTTGCGACCTTTGGCAGTTGATGGTCAACCTGTGTAAAACCAAGGTTATGATCTTCAACAGGTTGAAGAAGTCCGTGGACCTTCATTTCTTCTTCAGAGGGGAGGAGATTGAGATCACCAATACATACATGTACTTGGGAGTACGGTTCTCAGGACCTTGTTTCAGTGTGCAATCGACCTTCCACCCTCAGATTGCCAAGGGAAATGGGTCCTGTTATCGCACAGTTTGTAGTTAGGGTAAAGGACGAATGAAAGGATGTCAAACTGGCGTAACTGAACACTGTCACCTCAATGGGAAGGTTCTTTTTGTTTAGGGAGGTAAGGCCCAGGGGAGACGTCCCCGGTGACCTGGGGTTTTTAGCAGGCAGAAGGATTGAGAGCTAAAAGGTAATTTCCCCCCTCACAAGTCACCATCGAGCAGAAAGTTCGGCTTATAGCCAATAAAGATGAAAGATAACCATAAGTAATAACCAATAAGAATACCTTCCCGAGACAAAGCAACAATGAAACTACATGTGCAAGCTTGCTTGCTGGTTAGTACTTCATATAACCAATGATTTTCTGATAATGAGCAATAATATTTATGAAGTAAATCAATGTTTATACAATAGCAATCATTACACAATATCACTTCACAATAAATGCTAATGAAGCTTTGGCATTCAATGTAACAATATCAACACTTTATAAACAATGCCTTAACCAATCATCCGATTGCTTTAGAAGTAAAACGAAAGCTGTACAAAAGTGTTTATAGCACAAGAAGGTGACGACAACACTAGGGTTAGTAAAATTAGTCTAGGCTAGGGTTAGTAAGAGTTAAAGGTTGTTCAAAGTATTTGGTTGTTTGTATGATCAAGTTACTCAATGCAAGAGGTCTTAGACCAGTGCGCTACTAGGGCATATGGAGTCAAAAGAGGACGCAAAGGCTGAAGGACTAAGTGATAGTGAGACCAAAGACAAGAGGGTAAGTGTTGCTATGGCAAGGCCTCAACAATGAAACCCTAGGGGAGAGAGGCTCACTAAGGTGTAGAAACCCTAGGCCTTAGTGCTCTCTCCTCCTTCTTTAGCTTAATGGCAATAATAAAACGGCTAGCTTGAATAATGATTGATAAAGTCCAAGACAAGAGGGTTTGCAAGGGATGTGTTGCTAAAGCAAGGCTTCACTAGACAAACCCTAGGGAAAACGACTCACCAAGGTGTAGAAACCCTAGGCCTTAGTGCGTTTTCTCCTTCTTAGCTCAACAACAAGGATAAAAACGGCTAGGCTAGAAGAAAAGAATAGAGTGTTGCTATGGCAAGGCTCTATCTTACTTCAACAAATAAAATGGCTTAAAATCTTGGTAGGGACATGAGATAAGGACCTTTAGCATGTGCTTGTCACCTAGGGTTTAATTCAACAAATTATAATAACAAATGCAAGAAAACAACACTACAACCATTCAATCAAGAATTTTTGCAGAAATTCACTTACATTTAACCAAGAAATCATATAGCAAAACCCTAGTTGTAATACCTTCCACCAAGAGAAATGCCAAAAATGCCAAGAAAAGTCTTCCTTCAACAAGTGCGCCTCAAAATTTCAGCCAATAACCCTAAGAAGGGTGCAGATTTCAGACCTCACTAATGAGTGAGTGAAAGATGATCATAGTATGAAGGTAAAAACCCTCAATATATAGCATGCCAATGACCTTTATTAAAAATTAGGTCATCAAAAGGCCGACAAGGCCAAAATACCAAAATCATACTGTTTTACATTAAATGTCTTAAATTAAAACCTAATCAAGCAAAAGCAAGACGTCATGCCTCGTCTAGGGTGACGTTAGCCCTTTCTAGGGCAAATGCAACCTCCTGGAGCAAAACGTTAGCCCTCCTTGGGCTTCTCCAACCTGCCACACGTGCCAAACTGCCCTGTCTGTCTGCCAAAACGTCCATGAAGCAAGGATGATGTTATGCGACTGTGACCCAATGTCACCAGTCCATGATACCACCACTCGTGTGCCTCACCCTCCAAGTGTAAGGTCGCGAAACTGATGGCCTCTGTCTCGATCATCTGGTTGAGCTTGTAATACGTGTCTAGCTTCTGTACCCAAGCTCTGGCGGTGTATTTGGACGATCCGTCGAAAGAAGGGATAGTGAGTTTCCCAACTTTTTGGATGAAATCGAGGTTATGCCCCTGCTGCTGTTGTGGTCCTCCCCACTGCGACTCTCTGGGGAGGTTCCTGAGTCTGAGTCCACAGTACTCGACTAAGGTCATGTCCTAATGGAAGTCACGACCCAATGTTGCGTACTCCCTCCTATACTCTGCAATGTCGTCGGCATGAGTGGGTGGCCTCTGTGCTATTGGTGGCGGTGCTGCTACCGGGGGTGCCCTCTGG
>CBVK0100069386.1:0-14916 GCA_900067695.1 Picea abies
TTTTTCAAGGCGTTGAGTACCTTTCCTGAAGTTTTTCTATGCTATATTGATGTTTGGTTCTTAACATGGCACACCTTTCTCCAAGGATAGCACACCAAGAAAGAGCAACAAGAGCTGATCAGAGAGACCAAACCATAACCAAGAGAGATTCCAAGCCAAAACTGAAATTTGCTAGTTGCAACAGCTGCAACAACAACTCTCCTCCATACTTGCGCACAAACTAGCCAATTGCAGTGTGCACAAGTGTTGCTTCTGTAGTACTAAGAATGCTTTCCAGAATGAATATTGGCCTCCTATATTTATACTAATTATAGCAAACTACCTGGGCCAACTTCTCATTCTGTGTGCCAATTTACTTAGTATATGATATTTCCTTTAGCCTACGTCTTCTCTTAGGGGCTAATAACCTAATACAAATTATCCTCTTGAGATGACTTGTCTTCTAGGGTTATTAGACAACTAATTAGGGTTTCTTCTTTCTTCCCAGAATATTCTATTCTCATCAGGTTTACACATGGAGGTAAATACCTCCTGCAGCTACCATAATCTCAACAAAGGGGAGGCCCACGGTCTCAACCCTGAGACCTCCCCCTATCCAAATGAATTATAATAGCCTCTAGCAATGGGATCCATTTTTCAGTTTGCCCAACATTTAATTTAAATGTTTCAGTTTACACACTGACAAAGGAGGGTGCTTGAAGGTATGTCTAGGCACGATTTTCATGATGTAATACAACGAATTAATTGCAGGCTGAAGGCACAAAAAACAAGATGAGATTTATCAAGGGGCTGGTAATGCGAGAGTTGGATTGAGGCATAGAGATAGTCATTCTTGGGTAATTCGATGCCATGAATTCAATGGTGTTGTATTTTTTCTGATCTAAGCAAAGCTTCCACAACTTAATTCTAGAATGAGGTATACTTATGTATTTTGCCAAATTCTTTTGTTGAGTTAATAAAAAGGCCTACCCATTTGGGAGAAGGACCCAAAGATGTAGTCCATTAGGGATGAAATTCGTTATCAAGTGTTTGTGTTCATATTTGATGCTTATGTCTCTTCATTATTGATCTTTTGCTTCTTTATGGTGCACTTTAATTTATGCTCATTTAATAAAATTATTTATAAGTCAATTCGATGAAAAGATCCTGCATCGTGTTGGTATCAGAGAAATCATCTTTTACTTTAATTGTTGAGTGTGAATTCTTACTAGGGCCCAAGATAAGTAGGTTGAAGGAACTCTTAATACTTTCAACCATGAATTTGTTCATGCATCCCGAAAGAAGAAAATGGCAAAATAGGACAAGGGTCATGAACAAGGGAAAAACTTCCATATGATCTTTTATTGCATGTTAGAAAATGGTTGAGTGAATGTATGGAGACTAACAGAAGAGGATGATGAAGAAAGGGAAGAAAAAGGAAGAAAAAGATGATGACAGTTCTTTAGTAAATCAAGTGGCTGGACGAGACCCTGTTGGAAAATATTTAACAGACAACGAATGGCAAATATTTAACAGACAATGAATGCTTGTCATTGATGGCAAGTACAACAATGAATATGGAATGAGTATAGGAAGTTTGTAACAGATAGGAAAATAGAAGATAAGTTCATGAAGGTGAATGATCGAAGGCAACGCAACATTGATCGATTGATCGAAGACCCGTAAAACCCGTAAAGTTTGAGAAGAATCTGTGATAGTTGGATTCCACTCAAAATTCCCGAAAGAACAAGGGTCATCAGATATGAATGTATACAAGAAGATATCATTGAAGAGGAGGATAGATCTCAGTCGTTAGATCCAAGTGCAGGATCCAACCATCGTTGGATCAAGAAGAACCCTCACGTCCTTTAAGGTACAAGGAGAAGCGGGCGTAATCGCGATATGCAAAATCACGATGTAATCTGAGCCGTCAGATCAAGGTTTGATCTAGACCGTTGATTCCAGTCCATGTCGAAGTTTCAGGGATTGAGGGATGGAGATGTCAAAGTTTCTTAACATCAGGAATCCTGATATCACGATATGCGAAATCACAATTTAATCTGAGCCGTTAGATTACGATTGAATCTAGACCGTTGATTCCATTCCATGTCTAAGTTTCAGGGATTGAGAGTTGGAGATGTCAAAGTGTATTAACATTAGGAATCCTGATATTGCGATATGAGAAATCGTGATTTAATTGCAGCCATTGAATAGAGATCAAATCTGGACCGTTGATCCGACTGCATGTCGGAGTTTCGTGAATTAGGACTTTGAAGTGAAAAAAGCACTAGACATCAAGCATGTCGAAATCGTGATATGCGAAATGGCGATTTAATTGCAGCTGTTGAATAGAGATCAGATCTGGACCATTGATCTAAATCCATATCAGAGTTTCCTTAATCACGACATGGATAGGTAAAGAACCCAATGCAACAAGAATGCTGAAATCACGAAATTGTGATTCAATCGTAGCCATTGAATCAAGATCACATCTGGACCATTGAATCATAGGACATGTGGCAAGTGATCGAAATTTCACTGACTTGGGGTTAATGGAGCATAGTGTCAAAAATCACGAAATGAGAAATCGCGAAAGCGCTTTTTGCATAGGCGCTTGGTTATGACCATAGTCATATTGGGGAAGTAGCTAGTGCAAAAAAGTTCTGTATCAGAACTTTAGAGATCGTGAAATGAAGTGTCGAGACACTCAGCACCGGATTGCTGAAATGCTGAAACCTGATTTAAAGGCAATGTCAATAAAGTTCATCCAATGGAGTAGATAAATTGGAATATGATCGGAAGGTTACTATTCTCTCTCACATTTAACCCCTCAGTTACGAATTTGTTAGTGAAATGGATTCATGATTGCGAATGAGTTGGTGTTTTAGTTTCTCGGACAGTTGTCGTTCTTTTGCCTAAGGAAATGGGAAGTGGAACCGCCGTGGGGGTGTGTATAAAAGAAAATAAGACATCCTGTGTATGGTTGGTTGTTCTGCATGAGAAAAGAATGAAACTATAAGAAAAGGAAAATGAGAGGATGCACAGGAGGATATTGAGCACATGTGCAGTGGGAGATGAAATGCAGAGAAGAATGACAGAACAAGTTCATGCAGAGCAGACTACTGAACAGAAAGAGGAAGAAATGAATTGGAGTACAATTAGAAGATGAACAAATGTACAGAAGAAAGAAAGATTGGTAAGAATTGATGTATCTATGTAGTTGAATGTTTTTGTGTTCATTTATGTTCTAGGGAGGTTGGGAGGTGATCGGGAGGACTATTTTCCTCAGAGGTTCAAGTGGGAGCTTGAACACAGGAAGTTGTAGCTTCCATCTGGTTACAGCCAGAGAAACCAGGGTGGCAGGGTGGTGTAAGGGAGAACATGTGTTCTCTGTTATATAGGTTGGAGCCTGTGTAACTAGAAGTTGGTGCTGGAACATATAGGGAGTTGGTGCTTCCTTCTAGTGGGTGCTAGAGAAACCAGGGAGTTGGTGCCTCCTTCTAGTGGGTGCTAGAGAAACCAGAAAGTTGGTGCTCTCAAACAAGTTGCAGCTTGTAAAATAGAGGTAGTAGCCTCACATTGAGTTGATGCTCAAGTAAAGATGATGTACAGAACTTAAAAGACTGCCTATCATTTCGAAGAAGAAGAGGTTTCCTCCCTTTATGGGTTTCCTCGTGAAAATTTGTCTCTGTGTATACCTTGTGTGTGACTGATGCTTTTTACTTTTACTGTCCATATGATGTATAATGTTGATGATCACTTGAAGAAATATTAAGAATTTTTTAATAGACTTATTATTGTTTAAGCTCAAAGACAACTGATCCACCGCCCCCTCTCAGTTGTATTAGTATTTTCAACAATTGGTATCAGAGCGGGTTCCTTTTATTTAAAGGTAGATCTGTAAGCTTAAACATGAAAATTCATGAAGGGACTTTAGCCTCTAAGCCCCCTCTGTTTGATGGAACAAATTTTTCCTTCTGGAAGATTATAATGAGAACATTTTTAATGGCCTTGGGTGCTGATGTTTGGGATGTAGTAGATACTGGATATATAAAGCCTGTTGTGCTAGCCTCCAAGGATGATAAGTTAGAGTTTAGTTTTAATGCTAAGGGGATGAATGCTATCTTTAATGGACTTGTTGAAGCTGAGTTTGTAAAGATGATGCATCTTGATACTGCCAAAGCAATGTGGGATAAACTTATTGACAATTATGAAGGAAATGAGAAAGTAAAAGATGCCAAACTTCAAACATACAGATTGAAATTTGAACAACTAATGATGAATGAAGATGAAACAATTAGCAAGTATTTTTTAAGAGTTGAAGAACTTGTAAATGCCATGAAGGGTCTTGGCGAGAAGTTTGATGACTCACTCTTAGTTCAGAAGATTTTAAGATCTCTGCCTGATAAATTTAATCCAAAAGTATCTGCAATAGAAGAATTAAATGATCTTAAAACTCTGTCCATTGATCAACTTCTAGGAACTCTAACTACATATGAAATGAGAATTAACAAAGATAAATATAGTACTAGAGAAGTATCTTTTAAAGCAGACAAGGATACTGATTCATAATTAGATGATATCGAGGCAAAATTTGTGAGAAGGTTAAAGAAAGGATCAGGAAAATATCAAGGGAAGTTTCCCTTCAGATGCTTTAACTGTGGTAAGATAGGTCATTTTGCATCTAAGTGTCCCCATCAGAAAAAGGACCAGAACTCTGATGATGAAAAGAAGTACAAATACAAGAAATATAATAAGAAGAAAAGTTTGGTTGCAAATAATGACAATTCATTAGAAGACATCGACAGTGACTTATCCTATGAAGATAAGGAAAATTACTTCATGCTTATGGCCAAGGAGGATTATGATAATAAAAGAACAGGTAGTGATGATAATAATGAAGAAGCTATGGTTGATTTGGAAGGAGAACTGATCAGTGCACTGGAAGAAATTGATAGACTCGGAACTAAGAACAGAAAGCAAAAACAATTGTTGACACAGTTTGAGAAAGACAGTAAAAAACCTGACGAAGACTTTGCTCTACTGAAAGTGGAATTAGAAGAGGCAAAGAAAATAGAAGACATACTGAAACAACAATTGTTAGAGAAGAAAGTCAGATGTGAAGCCTTAGAAGAAGAGATAGTAAAAACTAGAAAAGAAATGGAGAAATTTAAAGGATTGTATCATCAAAATCTGCCAAGTATTAAAGCAACAAAAGAATTAACTTCCATTCTAAATCAACAAAGAAATTCAAAGTTGAAAGCTGGATTGGGATATGAAGAAGGATCAAGTAGTGATCATCCAAGCAATACAGAATCTATCAAGTTTGTCAAATCCTCAAATAATGACAACAGTCACTCTGCAGAAACAAAGAAGAAAAATTAGCCACCAAGAAGAAATGAAAGAAAAATCCCCAGAACCGAATTTGTAGATCAGAAAGATTATTGGCATGACAGAGGTTGACCTCCTCAAAGAAGATAGATTTTTTCAAGGTACAAAGATTTTTTCTATGGTTATTGTTTTCTCTGCTCTAATTTTGGTCACAAAGCTATAAACTTTTCTTTAAGATTTAGATATGAACAATCAAGATATTCAATGAATAACTATCTTCCACAACAAAGATTGAGATAGCCAAGAAATAAAAAATCACAGATTATAAATCATGTGATGACTGGGAGAAGGACACAGGTAAAACACAACAACAGATATGTGCATAAAAATTGTTATGATCTTTTATTCAGTGAACCAGAATGTTACAACTGTCGTAATTATGGTCATAAAGCTGCAGACTATCAGTTAAGGAAATACAATTCAGATTTGATCCTCACTACTGAAAATGTCAAAGTCTGGAAGAAGAAAGTAGATGACAAGTGTGGACTAGTGCTATCAACCAAAAAGAAAAAGAATCCCTCGTATATTGACAGTGGATGCTCCAAACACATGACTAGAGACAGAAGTAAGTTTCTAACTCTAAGTGATAGCAAATCAGGAAATGTAACTTTTGGAAATGATGCACCTAGAAAGATAAAAGGTAAAGGAATTGTAAATTTGTGTAATGGAAAAAGAAAATCTCAAGATGTGTTGCTTGTAGAAGATTTGAAACATAATCTTCTCAGTGTCAATCAAGTCTATGACTGAGGGTGTGAAGTTTTTTTGACCTCTAAAGACTGTAGAATAAAAACTGTGGATTCAGGTCAGTTAGTTGCAAAAGGTATAAGAACAGAAAACAATGTCTATGTTTTAAAAGAAGAAGAAGAAGAATGCAACTTAAGGAAATATGATGAAAGTTAGATGTGGCATAGGAGACTTGGTCACCTAAATTTTGATCACATAATCAAACTCAGAAACAATGGGGCAGTAAAAGATCTTCCGAAGATATCAAAGCCATATGACTCTGTTTGTAAATCCTGTCAGAAAGGAAAGCTTACTCACACTCAGTTCAAATCTAAAAACTTTCCTTCGACAAAAAAACCTCTCCAGTTAGTACATATGGATCTATGTGGACCATCAAGGAAAGAAGGTACAGGAAAAGAAAATTACTTTATGTTGATTATTGATGACTATTCTAGACTAACTTGGGTTGTCTTTTTAAAAGAAAAATATGAAGCATTTGAAAAAATCAAAGTATTTAAGGCTCTAACTAAGAATCAAATAGGAAAAAGATTAAAGGAAGTAAGGTCTGATAGAGGAGGAGAGTTTAGTTTTGGGAACTTCAAAGAGTTATGTGATAAACATGGGATCAAAAGAGAGTACACAATTCCAAGGACTCCACAACAAAATGGAGTTGTTGAGAGGCAGAATAGGTCAGTATAGAAAATGGCAAGATCAATGATGAATGAAAGGAACATACCTCAGACATATTGGGTGGAAGCAATTCATACAACTGTTCATATCCTTAAAAAATCTCATCTCAGATCACACAATGACAAGACCCCTTATGAACTTTGGTTTGGAAGACCTGATTCAATCAAGCATTTTAAAGTTTTTCGGAGTACATGTTATATCAAGAGCAATGATGAAAATATTGGCAAATATGATGACAGGGCTGATGAAGGTATATTCTTGGGTTATGCTCCAAATAGTAAAGGGTACATTTGCTACAATAAGAGACTGCACAAACTAGTTGATTGTATAGATATAAAAGTTGATGAAGAAATCCCAGTCAGAAAAGTAAGCAGTGCTGAACCAAGAACATAAGATACAGTTGAATATGAAGATGAACAGGTCCAAGGATTAGAAAGAGAAGAGTCTGGATCAGATGAAGATATGAATATTCAAACTGACACAAATAAGAAGAAACAAGCAAAATCACCTCTCATAATTATTAGAAAGAATCATCCTGAAAATCAGATAATTGGGGATATAAATGAAAGAGTTCAAACAAGAAGGAAATTGATTAAAGACTCAGAACAATCTCATGTTGCCTTTTTATCTATGACTGAACCTAAAAATTTTGAGGAAGCTAGCCAGGAAGATAATTGGATTAGAGCAATGAATGAAGAGCTTGATCAGATTGAGAAGAACAATACTTGGGAGCTTGTCCCTAGACCTGAAGATAAGAATGTAATAGGTTCTAAATGGGTGTTCAAGAATAAAATGAATGAAAAAGGACAAGTTGTTAGAAATAAAGCCAGATTGGTCTGTAAGGGATATGCACAAGTTGAAGGTCAGGACATTGATGAAACTTTTGCACCAGTGGCAAGATTGGAAGCTATCAGAGTATTTCTTGCTTATTCATGTCATAAGAACTTCACAGTTTATCAGATGGATGTTAAGTCATCATTTCTTAATGGAGATCTAGAGGAAGAAGTATATATGGAGAAACCTGAAGGATTCTCTTTGACAAGTAATCCTAATCATGTTTGTAAGATGAAGAATGCCTTATATGGACTAAAACAAACACCACAAGCTTGGTATTATAGACTGGACAAATTTCTACAAGAAAAAGGGTTCAAGAAAGGTACTGTTGACAGTAACCTTTACATTAAGTCTGAAGGTGATAATTTACTTGTTGTTTTATTTTATGTAGATGATATTATTTTTGGTTGTAGTAATGAATCAGCTGTCTAGTGGTTTGCTAATTCTATGAAAATAGAATTTGAAATGTCCATGAAAGGAGAACTGTCATATTTTCTTGGCTTACAAGTAAAACAAAGCTCTGTAAGAATTTTTATTTCTCAAGGAAAATATTTGAAAGAAATGTTGAAGAAATTCCAAATGGAAGATTCTTCTACAGTTAGAACACCTATGGTGGTTGGTTGCAAGTTGAGTAAAGATGATATCTCACTTGATGTTGATCAAAGGACATATCGCTCTATGATAGGAAGTCTTCTGTACATCACAGCATCATGTCCTGATATAATGCAAGCTGTTGGAATGGTAGGTCATTTTCAGTCTGCTCCTAAACAAAGTCATTTGGTAGCTTTCAAAAGGATATTTAAATATTTGAAGGGAACAATGAATTATGGTCTGTGGTATCCTAGAAATCATAATTTCCAGTTAACTGCTTATTCAGATGCAGACTGGGCAAACTGTGTTGATGAGAGAAAAAACACCAATGGAGGAGAATTTTTTCTAGGTGGCTCATTAGTTGCATGGCTTAGTAAAAAGAAAGGATCAATTTCACTATCCACTACAGAGGCAGAATACATTGATGCTGCTACTTGCTACACACAAATTTTATGGATGATACAAACTCTTGCAGATCTGAAGGTAAATTACACTGATCCCATTCCAATTCATTGTGATAACACCAGTGCCATTAGTGTCTCCAAGAAACCTGTTCTTCATTCCAAGACTAAGCATATTCCAATCAAGTACCATTTTCTCAGAGAACAAGTTACAAACAGAATTGTTCAACTGAATTATATACCTTCTACAGGATAGATTGCTAATATATTTACTAAACCATTAGCAGCGACCCCTTTTGGATATCTTCATAAAAATTTGGGGTTTATAATCTCCTGTGTCTAATCTGTTCACCTGGTTAGGGGGAGTACTTATTGAATATCTGGTGTATTTCCAATATTCTTATAGTCGACAGGGGGAGTATGTTTTGCAACAGATTAGGGGAAGAATGTTTCTTCTTTGACATTGATGTCAACGGGGGAGAAAAGAGTTTGGGAGAGGAGATTCGAATGCATGTGGGTCCTTGTGTTTCCATCAATGCCAAAGGGGGAGATTGTTGGAAAATATTTAACAGACAACAAATGGAAAATATTTAACAGACAATGAATTCTTGTCATTGATGGCAAGTACAACAATGAAGATGGCATGAGTACAGGAAGATTGTAACAGACAAAGAAACAAAAGATAATTTCATGAAGGTGAATGATCGAAAGCAATGCAACATTGATTGAGTGATTGAAGACCCGTAAAACCCGTAAATTTTGAGAGGAATCTTGGATCGTTGGATTCCATTCAAAATTCCCGAAAGAACGAGGGTCGTCAGATCTGAATGTAGACAAGAAGAGATCGTTGAAGAGGAGGACAGATATCAGCCATTAGATCCAAGCGTAGGATTCGACCATCATTGGATCAAGAAGAACCCACACGTTCTTTAAGGTACAAGGAGAAGTGGGCGTAATCACGATATGCAAAATCGCGATGTAATCTGAGCCGTCAGATCAAGGTTTGATCTGGATCGTTGATTCCAATCCATGTCAGAGTTTCATGGATCGAGCGCTGGAGATGTCAAAGTTTCTTAACATCAGGAATCCTGATATTGCGATATGCAAAATCACGATTTAATCTGAGCCGTCAGATTAAGGTTGAATCTGGACCATTGATTCTAGTCTATGTCGGAGTTTCGGGAATCGAGAGTTGGAGATGTCAAAGTTTATTAACATCAGGAATCCCGATATTGTGGTATGCAAAATCGTGATTTAATCGCAGCCATTGAATCAAGATCAGATCTGGACCGTTGATCCGACCCCATGTCGGAGTTTTGTGAATCAGGACTTTGAAGTGACAAAAACCCTGGACATCAAGGATGTCAAAATCATGATATGAAAAATCATGATTTAATTGTAGCCATTGAATAGAGATCAGATATGGATCGTTGATCTAACTCCATATCGGAGTTTCGTGAATCATGACATGGAGAGGCAAAGAACCCAATGCAACAAGAATGTCAAAATTGTGAAATCATGATTCAATTGTAGCCATTGAATCAAGATCACATCTGGACCATTGAATCATAGGACATGTGGCAACTGATTGAAATTTCGTTGACTTGGGGTCAATTGAGCATAGTGTCGAAAATCACGAAATCAGAAATCGCAAAAGAGATTTTTGCATAGGCGCTTGGTTATGACCATAGTCATATTGGGGAAGGAGCTAGTGCAGAAACGTTCTGTATCATAACTTCAGAGATCACGAAATGAAGTGTCGAGACACTTAGCATAGTATTGCTGAAATGTTGAAACCCAATTTAAAGGCAATGTCAGTAAAGTTCATCCAGCGGAGCAAATAAATTGGAATATGATCGAAAGGTTACTATTCTCTCTCACAGTTAACCCCTCAGTTACGAATATGTTAGTGAAACAGATTCATGATTGCGAATGAGTTGGCATTACATTTGCTCAGACAATTGTCATTCTTTTGCCTAAGGAAATGGGAAGTGGAACCACCGTGGGGGTGTGTATAAAAGAAAATGAGACAGGCTGTGTATGGTTGGTTCTTCTGTATGAGAAAAGAATGAAACTGTAAGAAAAGGAAAATGAAAGGATGGGCAGGAGGAGATTGAGCATATGTGTAGTGGGAGATGAAACATAGAGAAGAATGATAGAACAAGTTGATGCAGAGCAGACCTACTGAACAGAAAGAGGAAGAAATGAATTTCAGTATACTTATAAGATGACCAGATGTACATAACAAGGAAATATTGGTAAGAATTGATGTATCTGTGTATTTGAATGTTATTGTGTTCATTTATGTTCTAGGGAGGTTGGGAGGTGCTCGGGAGGACTATTGTCCTCAGAGGTTCAAGTGGGAACTTGAACACAGAAAATTGTAGCTTCCATCTGGTTGCAGCCAGAGAAACCAGGGTGGTAGGGTGGTGCAAGGGAGACTAAGTGTTCTCTGTTATACAGGTTGGAGCTTGTGTAACTGGAAGTTGGTGCTTCCATCCAGTTGGTGCTAGAACATATAGGGAGTTTGTGCTTCCTTCTAGTGGGTGCTAGAGAAACCAGAGAGTTGGTTCTCTCAAACAAGTTGCAGCTTGTAAAACAGAGGTAGCAGCCTCACATTGAGTTGATGCTCAAGTAAAGATGATGTACAAAACTTAAAAGTTTGCCTATCATTTCAAAGAAGAAGAGGTTTTCTCCCTTTATGGGTTTCCTTGTGAAAATATGTCTCTGTGTATACCTTGTGTGTGACTGATGATTTTTACTTTTACTGTCCATATGTTGTATAATGTTGATGATCACATGAAGAAAGATTAAAAATGTTTTAATGGAATTATTATTGTTTAAGCTCAAAGACAACTGATTCACCCCCTCCCTCTCAGTTGTATTATTATTTTCAACAGACCCTCCCGAGCCTCCATCTTCACCATCAAGTTCTATCTCTTCTTCCTCTAAGCATTCTAATCATTCTCATCATTCTAGCCATCAAGATTCTTTTAAGAAACCATTATTAAAACTTGATGTAAAATTTTCTTTACCTATGTTTAATGGAAATGTTAATCCTGAAATGATCGATAATTGGATCAACAGGTTGAAGTATATTGTTGTGTTCAACAGATTAATGAAGAGGAAGTCAAAGTGTAATGAGCTTCACTTCAATTGGAAGGCACCACTCTTGTATGGTGGGAGAGAAAAATTTAGGACAAAAGTAAGTGTGGTAATCTTCTTTTCTCGTGGTCATAATTTTAATCAACAAGGAAGAAACTTTATCCATTGGGTTATTTACATAAAGAAATGATGGAATGACAAACTTTAAGACAAAGTAAAGGTCAAATTGTACAAATTTTCGTGGAAGAATTTAGGAATAAATCTCTTTCATTAAACATTACTTTGGATTCTTATGAAACTTTAATGAAGTATATTGGCACACTTCACAGTTATATTTGTCATACTTTGCTATTTTTTATCCCCGTCAGTCTTGACAAAGTTTATGTGCAATCCACTCAACTTGAGAACATGGGAAAACATGTTCAAGAAGATCCCACAAAGAAACCTTCCAATCTCCCATATAAACAGTTTAATAAGTTTAAAAGGAAGGACAATAATACCTCCACTATAATGAGAGAATAAGGAAAACCAACTTGCACTCATTGCAAGAAAAATGATCACGATGATGAACACTATTGGAAAATACATCTAGAGAAGAGACTAAAATAGTTCGGTGGAAAGGGGAAGGCAAAGAACATTGCTACAAAACAACAAGATCTTGGTTCCAATTAAGGGGACGAAGGAAATATCACAGTGGTTGGAGTACAAGGTAAAGATTCCCTTCATGATAGTTCAAATTTCAATAATGAATCTCATCATGATGAAAGAAAGAGGAATGAGTTATTTCATATAAGAGTTGGATCTAAACACACTAAGACAGATACATTGCTTGACCTGTGTTTCCAAGTAAACTTGATATCTAAAGCACTTGTCAAAAAGATTGGTGTTGAAACTAAACCACTTCCAAAGCCTTATCCTCTTAGTTGGCTATGTGATAAAGAAAAACTTAATGTCACCAAGAAATGTAGGGTCATATTTAATATTGCTTCAAAGTTGATCGATGAAGTGGATTTGGATGTTGTATGACTTGATATATGTCGCATAGTGGTGGGGAGTCCTTATCTTTATGATATAAAATAAGTTTTATTTCGTCATGAGAACCAATATCACCTTAGTAAGGGGGGAAGTGGAATATATTGGTAGAGCCCACAACATGAGGGTAAACACAACACTTGTTAGTGTAGGACAAATGAAGAAACTCATAAACACTAATAAGAGATATGTACTCATGGTCGTAAGGGAGAAAAATGTCAGAACATCTGACACTTTCTAAGGATGCGAGCCTTCTCATAACAAAGAACTAATTGATATTGTTTCTAAGTATGATGATATTCTCTAGGAACCAGATAGATTACATCCTAAGAGGAAAATCCAACATGAAATACATCTTTAGCAGGATTCTCCTCTTCCTAATGTGGGCATGTACAAGATGTCAGTTGTAGAGATGACAAAGATCAAGAAACAAGTACAAGGCTTATTGGATCAAGGGGTAATCATTCCCAACTCATATCCTTGTGGTTATCTGATCATGATGGTGCCAAAGAAGGATGACACATGGATAATGTGTGTCGATTACTAGGCCTTAAATAAAATCACGGTGAAAAATCGATACCCTCCTCCTCATATAGATTATTTACTTGATCAGTTGAAGAATGTTTTTTATTTCACTAAGTTGGATTTTCATAGTGGATACCATCAGATTAGGGTTGCAAAACATGATGCATGGAAGAATTCCTTTAAAACCAATCAAGGATTATTTGATTGGTTAGTTATTCCGTTTAGGCTTTGTAATTCTCTGACAAATTTCATGCATGTGATGAATGAAGTATTTAGGCCATTTCTAGATGATTTTATGATTTTATATTTAGACGAAATTATTATATTTAGCGGGACTTGGGATGAACATGTAAGGCATGTAAAGAATGTATTGGATACTTTGCAAGGGGAAAAGTTGTATGTAACATTTTCCAAATGTGAATTTGGTAAGACTGCACTTGTGTACTTAGGTCATATTGTAGGAGGAGGACAATTAAAAATTGATCCTTCCAAGATTGATGTAATTGTAAATTGGCTTGAGCCCAAAAGTGTCACTGAAATACAGAGCTTATTAGGTGCAGTCCAGTATTAGAGGAAATTCGTTTCAAACTTATCCTTTATAGCAGCTCCTTTGCATGCCTTAACTAGTGTGAAGAAAACTTTTCAGTGGGGAGGAAAGAAACAAAAATATTTTGACACTTTGAAGGAAAATATTAGTACTGCACTAGTATTATCACTGTTGAATATTTAACGTGCCTTCAAGATCAAGATAGATGCAAGTAGATACACCATGGTTTCAGTATTGATACAATATTGTAAGCCTATATTTTACCACTCTGAAACTTTTAACCAAGATTTTGTTAACTATCCTACATATGATAAAGAGTTGTATGCATTAGTTCAAAGCGTAAAGAAATGGAAGAACTACTTGTTAGGGAAGAAAACAATCATACATATAGATCATCAACCCTTATAGTATCTCCAAGAACAAACTAAATTGCAACAATCTTGACATTACAGATGGATGGGTTTCCTACAACAATTTCATTTGGTAATCAAGTACAAAAAGGGTATGAGTAACAAGGTAGTTGATATTCTTTCTAGATGTCCTATTGTTGCTTCTATTATTTTGAAGAATCCTTATTTATCTCATGATATCTATGTGGAACAATATTCCATTGATGAATATTTTAAAGAAGTATATGAGAAGCTAACCAATGGTGCACAGGTAGAGAACTATTTTTTACAGGGAAAACTACTCTACCATCTTGGAAAGCTATGTATTCCTATAGGTGAACGAGTCCATGTAATACAAGAATCTCACACTTCTCTTGTGTCTGGGCATTTTGGGGTAGGAAAAACTATGGCTCATTTACAGAGGTTTTTTTATTGGCCTCAAATGAAATCAATTGGAACTAAATATGTAAAGGGGTGTGTGATGTGTTCTACTTGTAAGCCCACTAATAGAAAATTGGGGATATACTCACCACTCCCTTTTCCATCTCATCCATGGGAAAGTATCTCCATGGATTTTGTAGGGGGTTTACCAATGTTGAAAAGGGGTCATGATTGTTTTTATGTTGTAGTGGATAGTTTCATCAATATGTGTATCTTGATGCCAGCTCCTCAGCAGATCGGAAGAGCGTCGTGTAGGGAAAGAGTGTAG
>CBVK0100069387.1:0-14916 GCA_900067695.1 Picea abies
TTTTTCAAGGCGTTGAGTACCTTTCCTGAAGTTTTTCTATGCTATATTGATGTTTGGTTCTTAACATGGCACACCTTTCTCCAAGGATAGCACACCAAGAAAGAGCAACAAGAGCTGATCAGAGAGACCAAACCATAACCAAGAGAGATTCCAAGCCAAAACTGAAATTTGCTAGTTGCAACAGCTGCAACAACAACTCTCCTCCATACTTGCGCACAAACTAGCCAATTGCAGTGTGCACAAGTGTTGCTTCTGTAGTACTAAGAATGCTTTCCAGAATGAATATTGGCCTCCTATATTTATACTAATTATAGCAAACTACCTGGGCCAACTTCTCATTCTGTGTGCCAATTTACTTAGTATATGATATTTCCTTTAGCCTACGTCTTCTCTTAGGGGCTAATAACCTAATACAAATTATCCTCTTGAGATGACTTGTCTTCTAGGGTTATTAGACAACTAATTAGGGTTTCTTCTTTCTTCCCAGAATATTCTATTCTCATCAGGTTTACACATGGAGGTAAATACCTCCTGCAGCTACCATAATCTCAACAAAGGGGAGGCCCACGGTCTCAACCCTGAGACCTCCCCCTATCCAAATGAATTATAATAGCCTCTAGCAATGGGATCCATTTTTCAGTTTGCCCAACATTTAATTTAAATGTTTCAGTTTACACACTGACAAAGGAGGGTGCTTGAAGGTATGTCTAGGCACGATTTTCATGATGTAATACAACGAATTAATTGCAGGCTGAAGGCACAAAAAACAAGATGAGATTTATCAAGGGGCTGGTAATGCGAGAGTTGGATTGAGGCATAGAGATAGTCATTCTTGGGTAATTCGATGCCATGAATTCAATGGTGTTGTATTTTTTCTGATCTAAGCAAAGCTTCCACAACTTAATTCTAGAATGAGGTATACTTATGTATTTTGCCAAATTCTTTTGTTGAGTTAATAAAAAGGCCTACCCATTTGGGAGAAGGACCCAAAGATGTAGTCCATTAGGGATGAAATTCGTTATCAAGTGTTTGTGTTCATATTTGATGCTTATGTCTCTTCATTATTGATCTTTTGCTTCTTTATGGTGCACTTTAATTTATGCTCATTTAATAAAATTATTTATAAGTCAATTCGATGAAAAGATCCTGCATCGTGTTGGTATCAGAGAAATCATCTTTTACTTTAATTGTTGAGTGTGAATTCTTACTAGGGCCCAAGATAAGTAGGTTGAAGGAACTCTTAATACTTTCAACCATGAATTTGTTCATGCATCCCGAAAGAAGAAAATGGCAAAATAGGACAAGGGTCATGAACAAGGGAAAAACTTCCATATGATCTTTTATTGCATGTTAGAAAATGGTTGAGTGAATGTATGGAGACTAACAGAAGAGGATGATGAAGAAAGGGAAGAAAAAGGAAGAAAAAGATGATGACAGTTCTTTAGTAAATCAAGTGGCTGGACGAGACCCTGTTGGAAAATATTTAACAGACAACGAATGGCAAATATTTAACAGACAATGAATGCTTGTCATTGATGGCAAGTACAACAATGAATATGGAATGAGTATAGGAAGTTTGTAACAGATAGGAAAATAGAAGATAAGTTCATGAAGGTGAATGATCGAAGGCAACGCAACATTGATCGATTGATCGAAGACCCGTAAAACCCGTAAAGTTTGAGAAGAATCTGTGATAGTTGGATTCCACTCAAAATTCCCGAAAGAACAAGGGTCATCAGATATGAATGTATACAAGAAGATATCATTGAAGAGGAGGATAGATCTCAGTCGTTAGATCCAAGTGCAGGATCCAACCATCGTTGGATCAAGAAGAACCCTCACGTCCTTTAAGGTACAAGGAGAAGCGGGCGTAATCGCGATATGCAAAATCACGATGTAATCTGAGCCGTCAGATCAAGGTTTGATCTAGACCGTTGATTCCAGTCCATGTCGAAGTTTCAGGGATTGAGGGATGGAGATGTCAAAGTTTCTTAACATCAGGAATCCTGATATCACGATATGCGAAATCACAATTTAATCTGAGCCGTTAGATTACGATTGAATCTAGACCGTTGATTCCATTCCATGTCTAAGTTTCAGGGATTGAGAGTTGGAGATGTCAAAGTGTATTAACATTAGGAATCCTGATATTGCGATATGAGAAATCGTGATTTAATTGCAGCCATTGAATAGAGATCAAATCTGGACCGTTGATCCGACTGCATGTCGGAGTTTCGTGAATTAGGACTTTGAAGTGAAAAAAGCACTAGACATCAAGCATGTCGAAATCGTGATATGCGAAATGGCGATTTAATTGCAGCTGTTGAATAGAGATCAGATCTGGACCATTGATCTAAATCCATATCAGAGTTTCCTTAATCACGACATGGATAGGTAAAGAACCCAATGCAACAAGAATGCTGAAATCACGAAATTGTGATTCAATCGTAGCCATTGAATCAAGATCACATCTGGACCATTGAATCATAGGACATGTGGCAAGTGATCGAAATTTCACTGACTTGGGGTTAATGGAGCATAGTGTCAAAAATCACGAAATGAGAAATCGCGAAAGCGCTTTTTGCATAGGCGCTTGGTTATGACCATAGTCATATTGGGGAAGTAGCTAGTGCAAAAAAGTTCTGTATCAGAACTTTAGAGATCGTGAAATGAAGTGTCGAGACACTCAGCACCGGATTGCTGAAATGCTGAAACCTGATTTAAAGGCAATGTCAATAAAGTTCATCCAATGGAGTAGATAAATTGGAATATGATCGGAAGGTTACTATTCTCTCTCACATTTAACCCCTCAGTTACGAATTTGTTAGTGAAATGGATTCATGATTGCGAATGAGTTGGTGTTTTAGTTTCTCGGACAGTTGTCGTTCTTTTGCCTAAGGAAATGGGAAGTGGAACCGCCGTGGGGGTGTGTATAAAAGAAAATAAGACATCCTGTGTATGGTTGGTTGTTCTGCATGAGAAAAGAATGAAACTATAAGAAAAGGAAAATGAGAGGATGCACAGGAGGATATTGAGCACATGTGCAGTGGGAGATGAAATGCAGAGAAGAATGACAGAACAAGTTCATGCAGAGCAGACTACTGAACAGAAAGAGGAAGAAATGAATTGGAGTACAATTAGAAGATGAACAAATGTACAGAAGAAAGAAAGATTGGTAAGAATTGATGTATCTATGTAGTTGAATGTTTTTGTGTTCATTTATGTTCTAGGGAGGTTGGGAGGTGATCGGGAGGACTATTTTCCTCAGAGGTTCAAGTGGGAGCTTGAACACAGGAAGTTGTAGCTTCCATCTGGTTACAGCCAGAGAAACCAGGGTGGCAGGGTGGTGTAAGGGAGAACATGTGTTCTCTGTTATATAGGTTGGAGCCTGTGTAACTAGAAGTTGGTGCTGGAACATATAGGGAGTTGGTGCTTCCTTCTAGTGGGTGCTAGAGAAACCAGGGAGTTGGTGCCTCCTTCTAGTGGGTGCTAGAGAAACCAGAAAGTTGGTGCTCTCAAACAAGTTGCAGCTTGTAAAATAGAGGTAGTAGCCTCACATTGAGTTGATGCTCAAGTAAAGATGATGTACAGAACTTAAAAGACTGCCTATCATTTCGAAGAAGAAGAGGTTTCCTCCCTTTATGGGTTTCCTCGTGAAAATTTGTCTCTGTGTATACCTTGTGTGTGACTGATGCTTTTTACTTTTACTGTCCATATGATGTATAATGTTGATGATCACTTGAAGAAATATTAAGAATTTTTTAATAGACTTATTATTGTTTAAGCTCAAAGACAACTGATCCACCGCCCCCTCTCAGTTGTATTAGTATTTTCAACAATTGGTATCAGAGCGGGTTCCTTTTATTTAAAGGTAGATCTGTAAGCTTAAACATGAAAATTCATGAAGGGACTTTAGCCTCTAAGCCCCCTCTGTTTGATGGAACAAATTTTTCCTTCTGGAAGATTATAATGAGAACATTTTTAATGGCCTTGGGTGCTGATGTTTGGGATGTAGTAGATACTGGATATATAAAGCCTGTTGTGCTAGCCTCCAAGGATGATAAGTTAGAGTTTAGTTTTAATGCTAAGGGGATGAATGCTATCTTTAATGGACTTGTTGAAGCTGAGTTTGTAAAGATGATGCATCTTGATACTGCCAAAGCAATGTGGGATAAACTTATTGACAATTATGAAGGAAATGAGAAAGTAAAAGATGCCAAACTTCAAACATACAGATTGAAATTTGAACAACTAATGATGAATGAAGATGAAACAATTAGCAAGTATTTTTTAAGAGTTGAAGAACTTGTAAATGCCATGAAGGGTCTTGGCGAGAAGTTTGATGACTCACTCTTAGTTCAGAAGATTTTAAGATCTCTGCCTGATAAATTTAATCCAAAAGTATCTGCAATAGAAGAATTAAATGATCTTAAAACTCTGTCCATTGATCAACTTCTAGGAACTCTAACTACATATGAAATGAGAATTAACAAAGATAAATATAGTACTAGAGAAGTATCTTTTAAAGCAGACAAGGATACTGATTCATAATTAGATGATATCGAGGCAAAATTTGTGAGAAGGTTAAAGAAAGGATCAGGAAAATATCAAGGGAAGTTTCCCTTCAGATGCTTTAACTGTGGTAAGATAGGTCATTTTGCATCTAAGTGTCCCCATCAGAAAAAGGACCAGAACTCTGATGATGAAAAGAAGTACAAATACAAGAAATATAATAAGAAGAAAAGTTTGGTTGCAAATAATGACAATTCATTAGAAGACATCGACAGTGACTTATCCTATGAAGATAAGGAAAATTACTTCATGCTTATGGCCAAGGAGGATTATGATAATAAAAGAACAGGTAGTGATGATAATAATGAAGAAGCTATGGTTGATTTGGAAGGAGAACTGATCAGTGCACTGGAAGAAATTGATAGACTCGGAACTAAGAACAGAAAGCAAAAACAATTGTTGACACAGTTTGAGAAAGACAGTAAAAAACCTGACGAAGACTTTGCTCTACTGAAAGTGGAATTAGAAGAGGCAAAGAAAATAGAAGACATACTGAAACAACAATTGTTAGAGAAGAAAGTCAGATGTGAAGCCTTAGAAGAAGAGATAGTAAAAACTAGAAAAGAAATGGAGAAATTTAAAGGATTGTATCATCAAAATCTGCCAAGTATTAAAGCAACAAAAGAATTAACTTCCATTCTAAATCAACAAAGAAATTCAAAGTTGAAAGCTGGATTGGGATATGAAGAAGGATCAAGTAGTGATCATCCAAGCAATACAGAATCTATCAAGTTTGTCAAATCCTCAAATAATGACAACAGTCACTCTGCAGAAACAAAGAAGAAAAATTAGCCACCAAGAAGAAATGAAAGAAAAATCCCCAGAACCGAATTTGTAGATCAGAAAGATTATTGGCATGACAGAGGTTGACCTCCTCAAAGAAGATAGATTTTTTCAAGGTACAAAGATTTTTTCTATGGTTATTGTTTTCTCTGCTCTAATTTTGGTCACAAAGCTATAAACTTTTCTTTAAGATTTAGATATGAACAATCAAGATATTCAATGAATAACTATCTTCCACAACAAAGATTGAGATAGCCAAGAAATAAAAAATCACAGATTATAAATCATGTGATGACTGGGAGAAGGACACAGGTAAAACACAACAACAGATATGTGCATAAAAATTGTTATGATCTTTTATTCAGTGAACCAGAATGTTACAACTGTCGTAATTATGGTCATAAAGCTGCAGACTATCAGTTAAGGAAATACAATTCAGATTTGATCCTCACTACTGAAAATGTCAAAGTCTGGAAGAAGAAAGTAGATGACAAGTGTGGACTAGTGCTATCAACCAAAAAGAAAAAGAATCCCTCGTATATTGACAGTGGATGCTCCAAACACATGACTAGAGACAGAAGTAAGTTTCTAACTCTAAGTGATAGCAAATCAGGAAATGTAACTTTTGGAAATGATGCACCTAGAAAGATAAAAGGTAAAGGAATTGTAAATTTGTGTAATGGAAAAAGAAAATCTCAAGATGTGTTGCTTGTAGAAGATTTGAAACATAATCTTCTCAGTGTCAATCAAGTCTATGACTGAGGGTGTGAAGTTTTTTTGACCTCTAAAGACTGTAGAATAAAAACTGTGGATTCAGGTCAGTTAGTTGCAAAAGGTATAAGAACAGAAAACAATGTCTATGTTTTAAAAGAAGAAGAAGAAGAATGCAACTTAAGGAAATATGATGAAAGTTAGATGTGGCATAGGAGACTTGGTCACCTAAATTTTGATCACATAATCAAACTCAGAAACAATGGGGCAGTAAAAGATCTTCCGAAGATATCAAAGCCATATGACTCTGTTTGTAAATCCTGTCAGAAAGGAAAGCTTACTCACACTCAGTTCAAATCTAAAAACTTTCCTTCGACAAAAAAACCTCTCCAGTTAGTACATATGGATCTATGTGGACCATCAAGGAAAGAAGGTACAGGAAAAGAAAATTACTTTATGTTGATTATTGATGACTATTCTAGACTAACTTGGGTTGTCTTTTTAAAAGAAAAATATGAAGCATTTGAAAAAATCAAAGTATTTAAGGCTCTAACTAAGAATCAAATAGGAAAAAGATTAAAGGAAGTAAGGTCTGATAGAGGAGGAGAGTTTAGTTTTGGGAACTTCAAAGAGTTATGTGATAAACATGGGATCAAAAGAGAGTACACAATTCCAAGGACTCCACAACAAAATGGAGTTGTTGAGAGGCAGAATAGGTCAGTATAGAAAATGGCAAGATCAATGATGAATGAAAGGAACATACCTCAGACATATTGGGTGGAAGCAATTCATACAACTGTTCATATCCTTAAAAAATCTCATCTCAGATCACACAATGACAAGACCCCTTATGAACTTTGGTTTGGAAGACCTGATTCAATCAAGCATTTTAAAGTTTTTCGGAGTACATGTTATATCAAGAGCAATGATGAAAATATTGGCAAATATGATGACAGGGCTGATGAAGGTATATTCTTGGGTTATGCTCCAAATAGTAAAGGGTACATTTGCTACAATAAGAGACTGCACAAACTAGTTGATTGTATAGATATAAAAGTTGATGAAGAAATCCCAGTCAGAAAAGTAAGCAGTGCTGAACCAAGAACATAAGATACAGTTGAATATGAAGATGAACAGGTCCAAGGATTAGAAAGAGAAGAGTCTGGATCAGATGAAGATATGAATATTCAAACTGACACAAATAAGAAGAAACAAGCAAAATCACCTCTCATAATTATTAGAAAGAATCATCCTGAAAATCAGATAATTGGGGATATAAATGAAAGAGTTCAAACAAGAAGGAAATTGATTAAAGACTCAGAACAATCTCATGTTGCCTTTTTATCTATGACTGAACCTAAAAATTTTGAGGAAGCTAGCCAGGAAGATAATTGGATTAGAGCAATGAATGAAGAGCTTGATCAGATTGAGAAGAACAATACTTGGGAGCTTGTCCCTAGACCTGAAGATAAGAATGTAATAGGTTCTAAATGGGTGTTCAAGAATAAAATGAATGAAAAAGGACAAGTTGTTAGAAATAAAGCCAGATTGGTCTGTAAGGGATATGCACAAGTTGAAGGTCAGGACATTGATGAAACTTTTGCACCAGTGGCAAGATTGGAAGCTATCAGAGTATTTCTTGCTTATTCATGTCATAAGAACTTCACAGTTTATCAGATGGATGTTAAGTCATCATTTCTTAATGGAGATCTAGAGGAAGAAGTATATATGGAGAAACCTGAAGGATTCTCTTTGACAAGTAATCCTAATCATGTTTGTAAGATGAAGAATGCCTTATATGGACTAAAACAAACACCACAAGCTTGGTATTATAGACTGGACAAATTTCTACAAGAAAAAGGGTTCAAGAAAGGTACTGTTGACAGTAACCTTTACATTAAGTCTGAAGGTGATAATTTACTTGTTGTTTTATTTTATGTAGATGATATTATTTTTGGTTGTAGTAATGAATCAGCTGTCTAGTGGTTTGCTAATTCTATGAAAATAGAATTTGAAATGTCCATGAAAGGAGAACTGTCATATTTTCTTGGCTTACAAGTAAAACAAAGCTCTGTAAGAATTTTTATTTCTCAAGGAAAATATTTGAAAGAAATGTTGAAGAAATTCCAAATGGAAGATTCTTCTACAGTTAGAACACCTATGGTGGTTGGTTGCAAGTTGAGTAAAGATGATATCTCACTTGATGTTGATCAAAGGACATATCGCTCTATGATAGGAAGTCTTCTGTACATCACAGCATCATGTCCTGATATAATGCAAGCTGTTGGAATGGTAGGTCATTTTCAGTCTGCTCCTAAACAAAGTCATTTGGTAGCTTTCAAAAGGATATTTAAATATTTGAAGGGAACAATGAATTATGGTCTGTGGTATCCTAGAAATCATAATTTCCAGTTAACTGCTTATTCAGATGCAGACTGGGCAAACTGTGTTGATGAGAGAAAAAACACCAATGGAGGAGAATTTTTTCTAGGTGGCTCATTAGTTGCATGGCTTAGTAAAAAGAAAGGATCAATTTCACTATCCACTACAGAGGCAGAATACATTGATGCTGCTACTTGCTACACACAAATTTTATGGATGATACAAACTCTTGCAGATCTGAAGGTAAATTACACTGATCCCATTCCAATTCATTGTGATAACACCAGTGCCATTAGTGTCTCCAAGAAACCTGTTCTTCATTCCAAGACTAAGCATATTCCAATCAAGTACCATTTTCTCAGAGAACAAGTTACAAACAGAATTGTTCAACTGAATTATATACCTTCTACAGGATAGATTGCTAATATATTTACTAAACCATTAGCAGCGACCCCTTTTGGATATCTTCATAAAAATTTGGGGTTTATAATCTCCTGTGTCTAATCTGTTCACCTGGTTAGGGGGAGTACTTATTGAATATCTGGTGTATTTCCAATATTCTTATAGTCGACAGGGGGAGTATGTTTTGCAACAGATTAGGGGAAGAATGTTTCTTCTTTGACATTGATGTCAACGGGGGAGAAAAGAGTTTGGGAGAGGAGATTCGAATGCATGTGGGTCCTTGTGTTTCCATCAATGCCAAAGGGGGAGATTGTTGGAAAATATTTAACAGACAACAAATGGAAAATATTTAACAGACAATGAATTCTTGTCATTGATGGCAAGTACAACAATGAAGATGGCATGAGTACAGGAAGATTGTAACAGACAAAGAAACAAAAGATAATTTCATGAAGGTGAATGATCGAAAGCAATGCAACATTGATTGAGTGATTGAAGACCCGTAAAACCCGTAAATTTTGAGAGGAATCTTGGATCGTTGGATTCCATTCAAAATTCCCGAAAGAACGAGGGTCGTCAGATCTGAATGTAGACAAGAAGAGATCGTTGAAGAGGAGGACAGATATCAGCCATTAGATCCAAGCGTAGGATTCGACCATCATTGGATCAAGAAGAACCCACACGTTCTTTAAGGTACAAGGAGAAGTGGGCGTAATCACGATATGCAAAATCGCGATGTAATCTGAGCCGTCAGATCAAGGTTTGATCTGGATCGTTGATTCCAATCCATGTCAGAGTTTCATGGATCGAGCGCTGGAGATGTCAAAGTTTCTTAACATCAGGAATCCTGATATTGCGATATGCAAAATCACGATTTAATCTGAGCCGTCAGATTAAGGTTGAATCTGGACCATTGATTCTAGTCTATGTCGGAGTTTCGGGAATCGAGAGTTGGAGATGTCAAAGTTTATTAACATCAGGAATCCCGATATTGTGGTATGCAAAATCGTGATTTAATCGCAGCCATTGAATCAAGATCAGATCTGGACCGTTGATCCGACCCCATGTCGGAGTTTTGTGAATCAGGACTTTGAAGTGACAAAAACCCTGGACATCAAGGATGTCAAAATCATGATATGAAAAATCATGATTTAATTGTAGCCATTGAATAGAGATCAGATATGGATCGTTGATCTAACTCCATATCGGAGTTTCGTGAATCATGACATGGAGAGGCAAAGAACCCAATGCAACAAGAATGTCAAAATTGTGAAATCATGATTCAATTGTAGCCATTGAATCAAGATCACATCTGGACCATTGAATCATAGGACATGTGGCAACTGATTGAAATTTCGTTGACTTGGGGTCAATTGAGCATAGTGTCGAAAATCACGAAATCAGAAATCGCAAAAGAGATTTTTGCATAGGCGCTTGGTTATGACCATAGTCATATTGGGGAAGGAGCTAGTGCAGAAACGTTCTGTATCATAACTTCAGAGATCACGAAATGAAGTGTCGAGACACTTAGCATAGTATTGCTGAAATGTTGAAACCCAATTTAAAGGCAATGTCAGTAAAGTTCATCCAGCGGAGCAAATAAATTGGAATATGATCGAAAGGTTACTATTCTCTCTCACAGTTAACCCCTCAGTTACGAATATGTTAGTGAAACAGATTCATGATTGCGAATGAGTTGGCATTACATTTGCTCAGACAATTGTCATTCTTTTGCCTAAGGAAATGGGAAGTGGAACCACCGTGGGGGTGTGTATAAAAGAAAATGAGACAGGCTGTGTATGGTTGGTTCTTCTGTATGAGAAAAGAATGAAACTGTAAGAAAAGGAAAATGAAAGGATGGGCAGGAGGAGATTGAGCATATGTGTAGTGGGAGATGAAACATAGAGAAGAATGATAGAACAAGTTGATGCAGAGCAGACCTACTGAACAGAAAGAGGAAGAAATGAA
Source organism: Picea abies (assembly GCA_900067695.1). Taxonomy (NCBI): domain Eukaryota; kingdom Viridiplantae; phylum Streptophyta; class Pinopsida; order Pinales; family Pinaceae; genus Picea; species Picea abies. The sequence goes on from CBVK0100069387.1 coordinate 10,819, forward strand.
TTTCAGTATACTTATAAGATGACCAGATGTACATAACAAGGAAATATTGGTAAGAATTGATGTATCTGTGTATTTGAATGTTATTGTGTTCATTTATGTTCTAGGGAGGTTGGGAGGTGCTCGGGAGGACTATTGTCCTCAGAGGTTCAAGTGGGAACTTGAACACAGAAAATTGTAGCTTCCATCTGGTTGCAGCCAGAGAAACCAGGGTGGTAGGGTGGTGCAAGGGAGACTAAGTGTTCTCTGTTATACAGGTTGGAGCTTGTGTAACTGGAAGTTGGTGCTTCCATCCAGTTGGTGCTAGAACATATAGGGAGTTTGTGCTTCCTTCTAGTGGGTGCTAGAGAAACCAGAGAGTTGGTTCTCTCAAACAAGTTGCAGCTTGTAAAACAGAGGTAGCAGCCTCACATTGAGTTGATGCTCAAGTAAAGATGATGTACAAAACTTAAAAGTTTGCCTATCATTTCAAAGAAGAAGAGGTTTTCTCCCTTTATGGGTTTCCTTGTGAAAATATGTCTCTGTGTATACCTTGTGTGTGACTGATGATTTTTACTTTTACTGTCCATATGTTGTATAATGTTGATGATCACATGAAGAAAGATTAAAAATGTTTTAATGGAATTATTATTGTTTAAGCTCAAAGACAACTGATTCACCCCCTCCCTCTCAGTTGTATTATTATTTTCAACAGACCCTCCCGAGCCTCCATCTTCACCATCAAGTTCTATCTCTTCTTCCTCTAAGCATTCTAATCATTCTCATCATTCTAGCCATCAAGATTCTTTTAAGAAACCATTATTAAAACTTGATGTAAAATTTTCTTTACCTATGTTTAATGGAAATGTTAATCCTGAAATGATCGATAATTGGATCAACAGGTTGAAGTATATTGTTGTGTTCAACAGATTAATGAAGAGGAAGTCAAAGTGTAATGAGCTTCACTTCAATTGGAAGGCACCACTCTTGTATGGTGGGAGAGAAAAATTTAGGACAAAAGTAAGTGTGGTAATCTTCTTTTCTCGTGGTCATAATTTTAATCAACAAGGAAGAAACTTTATCCATTGGGTTATTTACATAAAGAAATGATGGAATGACAAACTTTAAGACAAAGTAAAGGTCAAATTGTACAAATTTTCGTGGAAGAATTTAGGAATAAATCTCTTTCATTAAACATTACTTTGGATTCTTATGAAACTTTAATGAAGTATATTGGCACACTTCACAGTTATATTTGTCATACTTTGCTATTTTTTATCCCCGTCAGTCTTGACAAAGTTTATGTGCAATCCACTCAACTTGAGAACATGGGAAAACATGTTCAAGAAGATCCCACAAAGAAACCTTCCAATCTCCCATATAAACAGTTTAATAAGTTTAAAAGGAAGGACAATAATACCTCCACTATAATGAGAGAATAAGGAAAACCAACTTGCACTCATTGCAAGAAAAATGATCACGATGATGAACACTATTGGAAAATACATCTAGAGAAGAGACTAAAATAGTTCGGTGGAAAGGGGAAGGCAAAGAACATTGCTACAAAACAACAAGATCTTGGTTCCAATTAAGGGGACGAAGGAAATATCACAGTGGTTGGAGTACAAGGTAAAGATTCCCTTCATGATAGTTCAAATTTCAATAATGAATCTCATCATGATGAAAGAAAGAGGAATGAGTTATTTCATATAAGAGTTGGATCTAAACACACTAAGACAGATACATTGCTTGACCTGTGTTTCCAAGTAAACTTGATATCTAAAGCACTTGTCAAAAAGATTGGTGTTGAAACTAAACCACTTCCAAAGCCTTATCCTCTTAGTTGGCTATGTGATAAAGAAAAACTTAATGTCACCAAGAAATGTAGGGTCATATTTAATATTGCTTCAAAGTTGATCGATGAAGTGGATTTGGATGTTGTATGACTTGATATATGTCGCATAGTGGTGGGGAGTCCTTATCTTTATGATATAAAATAAGTTTTATTTCGTCATGAGAACCAATATCACCTTAGTAAGGGGGGAAGTGGAATATATTGGTAGAGCCCACAACATGAGGGTAAACACAACACTTGTTAGTGTAGGACAAATGAAGAAACTCATAAACACTAATAAGAGATATGTACTCATGGTCGTAAGGGAGAAAAATGTCAGAACATCTGACACTTTCTAAGGATGCGAGCCTTCTCATAACAAAGAACTAATTGATATTGTTTCTAAGTATGATGATATTCTCTAGGAACCAGATAGATTACATCCTAAGAGGAAAATCCAACATGAAATACATCTTTAGCAGGATTCTCCTCTTCCTAATGTGGGCATGTACAAGATGTCAGTTGTAGAGATGACAAAGATCAAGAAACAAGTACAAGGCTTATTGGATCAAGGGGTAATCATTCCCAACTCATATCCTTGTGGTTATCTGATCATGATGGTGCCAAAGAAGGATGACACATGGATAATGTGTGTCGATTACTAGGCCTTAAATAAAATCACGGTGAAAAATCGATACCCTCCTCCTCATATAGATTATTTACTTGATCAGTTGAAGAATGTTTTTTATTTCACTAAGTTGGATTTTCATAGTGGATACCATCAGATTAGGGTTGCAAAACATGATGCATGGAAGAATTCCTTTAAAACCAATCAAGGATTATTTGATTGGTTAGTTATTCCGTTTAGGCTTTGTAATTCTCTGACAAATTTCATGCATGTGATGAATGAAGTATTTAGGCCATTTCTAGATGATTTTATGATTTTATATTTAGACGAAATTATTATATTTAGCGGGACTTGGGATGAACATGTAAGGCATGTAAAGAATGTATTGGATACTTTGCAAGGGGAAAAGTTGTATGTAACATTTTCCAAATGTGAATTTGGTAAGACTGCACTTGTGTACTTAGGTCATATTGTAGGAGGAGGACAATTAAAAATTGATCCTTCCAAGATTGATGTAATTGTAAATTGGCTTGAGCCCAAAAGTGTCACTGAAATACAGAGCTTATTAGGTGCAGTCCAGTATTAGAGGAAATTCGTTTCAAACTTATCCTTTATAGCAGCTCCTTTGCATGCCTTAACTAGTGTGAAGAAAACTTTTCAGTGGGGAGGAAAGAAACAAAAATATTTTGACACTTTGAAGGAAAATATTAGTACTGCACTAGTATTATCACTGTTGAATATTTAACGTGCCTTCAAGATCAAGATAGATGCAAGTAGATACACCATGGTTTCAGTATTGATACAATATTGTAAGCCTATATTTTACCACTCTGAAACTTTTAACCAAGATTTTGTTAACTATCCTACATATGATAAAGAGTTGTATGCATTAGTTCAAAGCGTAAAGAAATGGAAGAACTACTTGTTAGGGAAGAAAACAATCATACATATAGATCATCAACCCTTATAGTATCTCCAAGAACAAACTAAATTGCAACAATCTTGACATTACAGATGGATGGGTTTCCTACAACAATTTCATTTGGTAATCAAGTACAAAAAGGGTATGAGTAACAAGGTAGTTGATATTCTTTCTAGATGTCCTATTGTTGCTTCTATTATTTTGAAGAATCCTTATTTATCTCATGATATCTATGTGGAACAATATTCCATTGATGAATATTTTAAAGAAGTATATGAGAAGCTAACCAATGGTGCACAGGTAGAGAACTATTTTTTACAGGGAAAACTACTCTACCATCTTGGAAAGCTATGTATTCCTATAGGTGAACGAGTCCATGTAATACAAGAATCTCACACTTCTCTTGTGTCTGGGCATTTTGGGGTAGGAAAAACTATGGCTCATTTACAGAGGTTTTTTTATTGGCCTCAAATGAAATCAATTGGAACTAAATATGTAAAGGGGTGTGTGATGTGTTCTACTTGTAAGCCCACTAATAGAAAATTGGGGATATACTCACCACTCCCTTTTCCATCTCATCCATGGGAAAGTATCTCCATGGATTTTGTAGGGGGTTTACCAATGTTGAAAAGGGGTCATGATTGTTTTTATGTTGTAGTGGATAGTTTCATCAATATGTGTATCTTGATGCCAGCTCCTCAGCAGATCGGAAGAGCGTCGTGTAGGGAAAGAGTGTAG
>CBVK0100069388.1:0-14915 GCA_900067695.1 Picea abies
GTTTAGAACCCTAGCTTATTGTTCCGTAGGGTAGATTACCCCACAACACTCGCAAAATCGCAAAGTCCAAAACCCCTAAAAATTGAAAAGTTTTGCTAGAAGCCAGTCTTTTGCTGAACGTTTTGGGTTTCGGTATTTTAGCAGTGGCAAAGACAAGAGGTCAAGATTCCTTCTTCCAGAACTCCCAAAGTTGCGAGACGCAATATAGCTATGTAGGAGGATGTGGCCAAGCATTTCAGGAAAATTGGCATTTCGGGTTTTGACAGGTGGAAAGGTCGACAACCTCGACAACCGGATTCATGAAATTGAGAAAATCGAAGTCCCGAAAAGGAAAGAAAAGGAAAGTCATGATAAGGAAAAAGGGAGCAATCATTTCATTATGGTCAGGGGAGTTGAGTGGTGCTTTGTGTTGGTTCACATGGGCATACTCATAAGGACCTATGGAATAACATTGTTGTTGTATGTGTGTAGGATTCCTTGTGGAGGAACCTAAGAGTCAATCGGACTTAGGAGGACAGATTTAGAATGATCCTGTGTGGACCTCGATTCTAAGGATTGGGGGTCTGCATCAGTTTGTGGTATCAAAGTGAGAAAAATTTCTTTGCTTTTTGTAGTAGAGAAAAGAGAAATTTCTCAGCCATGCCACTGAGAAGAAGAAACAGACCAATGCCTGATCCAACAGTGGAAAGAGAAATGCATGAACTATGTTCCAGGCTTGATGCCATGGAGACAACACAGAGGCACACAGTCGACACTGGGGATATCAGTGAGGTTGACAGTGAAAATGAAGCTGGACATGAAGGAGAAGAAGTCACAGTCGAAGATGCATCAGATGAACGCCTATTCAGGGATGTTGCTAGGATAGGTGCCAGAGAAAAAATGGACATTCCAGTATATGAAGGAAACCTGGATGTTGAAGAGATTCTAGAATGGATTAGAGCTCTGAACAAGTATTTTGACTATGAAGATGTCAAGGAAGACAAGAAGGTCAAACATGTTTTCACAAGACTTAAAGGGCATGCAACATTATGGTGGGATGAACTGTAGGCTGACAGACGCTGCAAAGGCAAGCAGGAAATCAAGAGTTGGGATATAATGGTTGCAAAGATGAAGGAAAAATTCATACCCAAGGATTGTCAAAACACTCTGTTTCGGAGGATGCATAATTTGAGACAGAATTCGAGTTCAGTGAAGGAATACACTGAGGAATTATACAAGATAAACATCAGAGCGGGTCATCGGGAAAGCGATGATGAAAAGGTTTCTAGGTACATGAATGGTATAAGGTACGACATTCAAGATGAGATGAACATTATGACCATTAGAAATGTGGAGGATGCTTATTAGATGGTTGTGAAAGCTGAAGAGAAGCTGAGCCGAAAGCAAGGTCAAAGAGGCTGAGGAAGAAGTCAAGCCAGAGGAAAAACAATTGCCCAGGTCAGAAATTAGAAACCTAAAGAAGAGTGGAAGAAACCTCAAACTCAAACTGAGAGAGGTGGAAGCTCACAGCGAGGACAGTATGCTGATAGAAATACTTTTCCTTGAACTAGAGGAAGAGGAAGAGGCAGAGGTGGAGAAATAAGATGCTTTACCCATGGAAAAAATGGACACAAATCCTATGAACGTCCAGATAGGAAGAAAGAAGGAGGTGAAACTCACATTGCCAAAGAAAAAAGATGGAATGTTGGGGCAGAAGATGCTGAGGACGGAAGATCACTGATTATGAGAAATTTTCTCTTAACGCCAAAGAAGGAGGCAGAGAACCCAACCCAAAGGAATATACTTTTTCGGACTACTTGCAATACCAAATACAAGGTATGTAAAGTCATCATGGACAGTGGTAGCATAGACAATCTTGTTTCTACAGAGATGGTAGAAAAGCTGGAGTTGGAGACTATTGAACACCCATGTCCATACAGAGTTTCGTGGTTACAAAAATGAAATTAGGTAAATGTCACTAAACAATGCTTAGTTGAATTTAAAATAGGAGGGTATAAGAATGAAATACTATATAATGTCATTCCCATGGATGTTTGTCATCTATTGTTGGGTAGACTATGGAAATATGACAGGAATGTGATTCATGATGGGAGAAAGAACACATACACCCTGGAGAAGAATGGGAGAACTCACATGTTATTGTCGATTAAGGATAAAGAAGTGAAACCAAAAGTGAGAAACATTTACTTCTTATGAGTGGGAAGGAACTTCTTAAGGAGGTTAAGAAAAAGGAAGATACACAATTCATCATGGTCAGGAAGCCTAGAATTGTTTTAACCAGTACAAGAGTGGATGATTTACCAGAGGAAATCCAAAAGTTGTTGGAAGAGTTCATTGATCTAGTAGTGGATGAACTACCTCGTTCGTTGCCACCGATCAGAAGTATAAGTCATCACATTGATCTTATACCTGGAGCTAGTTTACCAAACAAAGCAGCGTATAGATTGACGCCACAGGAGAATGAAGAGGTCAAGAAACAGGTCCAGGATTTGATGGACAAAGGGTTGATTAGAGAGAGCTTGAGTCCATGCGTTGTTCCAACAGTGCTCAGCCCAAAGAAAGATGGAGGCTGGAGGATGTGCATAGACTCGAGGGAAATCAATAATATTACCATCAGATATAGATTTCCACTACCAAGGATGGATGATTTGATGGATTGCTTGAGTGGAGCAAAGTTTTTTTCAAAGATTGATTTGAAAAGCGGATATCATCAAATTCGTATGAGAGAAGGTGATGAATGGAAGACAACATTCAAGACAAATTAAGGGTTGTATGAATGGCTTGTTATGTCGTTTGGATTAACAAATGCACCTAGTACTTTCATGAGATTGATGAATGAAGTCCTGAAGGATTTCATAGGAAAATTCGTCATTGTATATCTTGATGATATATTGATTTTCAGCAAAATAGAAGCAAAACACTTGAAGCATTTAGCTACAGTGATGAGGAGATTACAACAAGAGAAGTTACTGATTAATATAAATAAATCAACATTTATGAGGACATAACTCATTTATTTGGGTTTTGTTATCTTTGCAAATGAGCTGAAAATGGATCCGAATAAAGTGGAGGTGATTAAGAATTGGCCATCACCGAAAAGTGTGTTTGAAGTTTGAAGCTTCCATGGACTAGTTAGTTTCTATAGGAAATTCATCCGAAATTTTAGTGGGATTAGCACACTAATGATGGACACGATGAAGAAAATACACAAATCTTTTCATTGGATAGAGGAAGCAGAAAAAAGTTTCAACTTGTTGAAGAAAAGGATTACTGAACAGCCAATTCTGGTGTTGTCGGATTTCAGTAAGACATTTCAGGTCAAGTGTGACACTAGTGGATTTGCAATTGGAGTGGTCTTGAGCCAAGATAACAGGCCAATCGCATACTTCAGTGAGAAACTGAATGAAGCGAAGGTTAAGTACTCCACATATGACAAGGAATTTTATGTAGTCATACAAGCACTGAAGAAATGGAAGAATTATTTGGTTCCTAAAGAGTTTGTTTTGTACAGTGATAATCATGCCTTACAATTCGTGACTCAACAGGAGAAGTTGAACCAAAGACATGTTAAATGGGTTGAATACATGAAGAGTTTTACTTTTGTACTTAAACATATTTTTGGAACTGCTAACAAAGTTGTTGATGCTTTGAGAAGGAAATGTTTTCTTATGCAGGAATTCAGAGTCAAAACTTTGGGTTTTGATAGTCTCAAAGAAATGTACAGAGACGATCCAGATTTTAAAGAGGCATATGAGGCATCTAAGAATCCAATTCTCAAGGATAGAAGCTAGTGGACTGAATATATGATCCAGGATGGATTATTATTCAGAGGCAATCAATTTTGTATTCCAAAATTCTCCATGAGGGAGAATCTGCTAAAAGCAAAACATAGTGGAGGATTGGCCAAACATTTCAGTCATGATAAGACGTTCTCAAAACTAAATGGCTCATATTTTTTTCCAAGAATGAGGATAGATGTTAATAAATTTGTGGACATGTGTAGAATTTGTCAGCACACAAAGGGAAAAAGGAAGAACACGGGTTTATACCAACCATTACCCATACCAAAAAGGTCATGGGATGCAGTAAGAATGGATTTCATATTGGGACTGCCAAGGACACAAAAAGGGTGTGATTCAATACTTGTGGTATTCGACATATTTTCAAAGATGGCACATTTTATACCATGTCAGAAAACTAGCAACGCAACTCATATTGCGAACCTGTTTTTCAAGGAAGTTGTCAGACTTCACGACTTACCAATAAGTATAATTTCAGATCGAGACACCAAGTTCGTGGGACATTTTTGGAGGAATTTATGGAAGAAGTTGGGGACAAATTTGTCATTTAGCTCATCTTATCATCCTCAGATGGATGGGCAAACAAAAGTTATGAATAGGATCTTGGGAGATTTATTGAGGATCCGAGTGACTAAACACCACAGTTAGTGGGATCACATTCTACTACAAGCGGAATTTGCTTACAATGATTCACTCAATAGAAGCACAGGGCAGAGTTCATTCCAAATTGTGTATGGAATGCAGCCAAGGGGAGTTTCTGAATTGAAGGATTCATAATGGAATGAAACTAGAAGTGCTAGTGCAGAGGATTTTGCAGAGGCAATGAAGGAACTTCACAACCAAGTGAGTGAACGTTTGAAAAATTTGAGTCAAGAGTATAAACGCAGAGAAGATCAACACAGGAGAGAAATTCAGTTTGAATTTGGTGATCTGATTCTTGCACATCTAAGGAAAGAAAGGTTCCCAAGGGGAACATATAAAAAACTGAAAATGAAGAAGATTGGACCATGCAAGATCGTAAAGAAATTTGGGGCAAATGCATATTAGATCGAATTACCCGATGGGATCGAAATTTCACCGATATTCAATATCTCAGATTTGTACCATTACAGAGCTGAAGAAGCAGGAGTAGATAGTGAACAAACAGAGGTTCAGTGGACTAAACAAATGCCTGTATTTGAAAAGCCACAGATGGAAAGTATACTTGACAACAGAACCAACAAGAGGACCAAGAGAAAAGAGTATTTTGAATACTTGGTCAAATGGAAGGGACATCCAGTTGAAGATGCTAGTTGGGCAAATGAAGCAGAGATTCAGAAGCATGGACTGTCTATGCAAGAACTCATGAACATGAGTCCATGAAAATTTTCAAGCGAGGGAGTATCATGTAGGAGCATCGCTATCAACAAGCGAGCGTAGAGGCGGAAGACAACTAGGATGAGCACAATGCATTTTTGCACATGTTGAAAATGTTTTGAAATATTTTGAAAGACTAAGGAAGGAATATTAATGAAATAGTTAAGGAAGGCGTACGTGCATTTATGAATAATTTATTGTAAAAAGATATTGAGAAATCTAATCTCATCTGTCGATGTAAAATGCATTTATGCCTAGTTAATGAAAGTAGGTAGATTTAAATTCCAAATTAGATAGTTTTAGGAACAAGAGGGAAAACGACTATAGACACCCTCATCTTTGCATCATTGTATCAATCAGGATTAGATCAATTAAGAACATTATCATAGAGAAGAAGAGAGCTATAACAGAAGAGTTGTAGAAGAGAACCCATGTACAAAAGCTTGAATTAATATATGAAGCTTTGATTCAGATTCATGGTGTTATGATGTTTTCTGTGTACACATGTTGAATGGTCTGTTTACAGTTTCTTACTCTCTCTGTTATGCATTTGTTATTATGATATATGTGAATGTATGTTTTCAAGTTAGATGTTTGAAGTCTGAGAGAGAGAAGAAATGAGTTTTAATTGTTTCTCATCCTGAGTGAGAAGTTCCTGCAAGGAGTGCAGGGAAACGTCTGCAAGGAGTGCATTGACGAAGGCTCAGAGTTTATCTATGAAAGCTCGGGAGGGATACCATTGTTCTCATTTCAGCAGAAGTGCAAGACAAGCACAGAAGTCGTGCAAGGTGTGCACAGGCTGGTTGAGATCTTAGAACTTATCAACTAAGGTTCAGAGATTGAAGGACTATTTTTGCAAAGAAAGTACATAGAGTCGTGAATACAAATACCCAGAAGTAATCGGAGGATTTCCTCATGGAGTGTGTGCAAGAACTCTTTTGTGATTTGAAGTTGTCAGAAGAAATCTCAGAAGGGTTAACTCCTTTGAAGTGTTCAAAGGGGGGAGTCAAAGTCATTTCACAGGATTTGAGTTATAGTATAAGGATACTGGTTCATTTCGAAGGAGCTGTCAAGGAAGAAATCGAGCGGTCGGAATTCTGCGAGGAGAACTCCCGAAATCACGAGAACTGTAAGATCCAAAGAAGTTACAAGGTGGATAAGGAGGGGCGAATCCATCACTCTGGTAACAAGAGTCAATGTGGATCGTTGATCGTGATCTGTTGGAGTGTCAGATTATTTTGGGAATTCAATATTTGTGAGTCCGGAGTGTAATCCAAAACCCTTGGTCACTCTAACTCCCGAATCACGAAAAGAATAGCCTAGGACAAATTTCAGAATTTCAGGAATTGACATTTCGGCATTCCTGTTGACAAGGAGTAGAGTGCTCCACATCAGAAGTTTTGAAATTGTGAAACGAGAAATACCTTTGGAGGAGCGTTTCGGCATTTTGGCATTTCAGGATCCGAGATCTCGAGGAGAAAGTGATTTGGAATTGAGAGTCTCGAACTCCCAGTTTGTGAAATCCTAGGGAAAAGAAAATCATTTCGAGATTCGGAATACCGGAAGTCCTGAGGACAAGGAGCTTGGGCCCTTGCATTTAGAATTTTGAAGTTGCGAGATCCAGGATATTGTGAAGTGGTATTTCGACATTTTGGCAATCAGGATTTCGGCATTCCCGTTGACAAGAATTCGGGGCACTTCACATGAGAATCCCCAAAGTTGTGAAACACGAAATAGTGTGAAGTGGAGTTTCAAAAATTCGGCATTTCAGGGTTCGGGAACTCGAGAGGACAGTGTTTTGGGATCGAGAGTCTTGGACTCCCGGTACCCGAAAGTACAAAATCATGTTGGTCATCGGATTGAAGGGAGGCTTGTAGTCGTTGATCCCATTGGAGATATTATTTCAGATTTTTGGGTTTGTGGAGGTTAGAGAGCTGAAAGCCTTACATTAAGACTCGTGAAATCACGAATTCTGAAACCCTGAAAAGGTGAAAAGTTCTACTAGAAGCCAGTCTTTTGCTGAACGTTTCAGGTTTTGGCATTTTGGCAGTTGTGAAGACAAGAGGTCGGGATTCCTTGTTCCAGAACTCCCGAAGTCGCGAAACGTGATATAGCTGTGTAGGAGGATGTGACAAGGCATTTCGAGAAAATCGACATTTCAGGTTTCGGCAGGTGGAAAGGTCGAGAACCTCGACAACAAGATTCGTGAAATCACGAAACCCGATGTCCCAAAAAGGAAAGAAAAGGAAAGTCCCGATAAGGAAAAAGGGAGCGATCATTTCATTGTGGTCAGGGGAGTTGAGTGGTGCTTTGTGTTGGTTCACACGAGCATACTCATAAGGACCTGTGGAAAAACACTATTGTTGTATGTGTGTAGGATTCCTTATGGAGGAACCTAAGATTCAATCAGATTCAGGAGGACAGATTTAGAACGATCCTGTGCGGACCTCGATTTTGAGGATTGGGGGTCTGCATCACATGTTAACTCAACAAAAGTGTGGTGATCTTGGAAATATTCTCTTAATGTTTTTTGAGCACAAAAACAAAATTCTAAAGAGTCACAAGTAATCACTTACCCTCTTAAGGTCCGATAGACCAATTCGGTCATAGTGGACGTTAATCATCATCATCATCATCATCATCATGAATTTATTATGGCATTGGTACATGATAAAGTACCAACCTTTTCCCTTTTTAATTTAATATTTAATGCAAAGTCACATGTAAGCATGGGTCCTTCGAGATTTCAGAGCTTCAAGACTCTGAGATGTTTGGAGAAGATAGAGTGTAAGGAAAAAATGGTCGAAGGCCGAACCTATTTTTCCCACTTTCCAATAATATTATTAAACACACGTAATTATATCATATGATAATATAATTGTTTGCATTGGCATAAAGGCATAATAGAGGCAGGATCCTCTCCAGAACTCCAACATTCCAGAGATATGTGGAATCTTCGTCGAATTAGAGAGGCTTAGGTATTAATGGGAATTGATAATCCTAAGAGCTCCCTTTGATATAATTAATCATATTATAATATAATTAAATACAATTATATTATAATATAATTAATAAAAGGATGATTTGTGGTTGAATATAGTTAATCCTTTTTCCGAGTAAATAAATAAATACACACACACACACACACATATGTTAAATTAAGTGAAAATGCGACATGGAGGAATTGAATTATATACCTTAATTAAGCTTAATTAGCTTAAGTATATTATGGAGAAGTTATCCTCATTGTGTTATAATTTGTCGAGTTAGTATTAAACTACTTCTAAGAGGTAAAAGAGAAAGTAAAGATTTCAGTAATTACTGGGCCATCCAGGTATTAGGTTAAATGAAAAAAAATTATACCCCATCCATTAAAATGGTACTTAGGGGTCGGGTGTGTGACATCATTGGAGAATTAAATCTCCAACCCTACACCAAGGCCCTAGAACCTAGACTAAAATATGGTTTCTATAAATAAAATGTCTAGTTCTTTTTAAATTAACATTGTTTTTAAGTCTTTTTTTACTTGAGGTACTAAATGAACTTTGGTGATATTCTTGACTCCTTCAATTAATTTTTTTTATCAAGGTGATAAAAATGTAAGAGAATTTAATTTTCATTCCAGTTCGTTGAACACTATGTAATTGGAAGAAATCAAGAAGTTTCCTTTTCTCACTTTTCAAATAAAGATGTAGCAACCAATCCTAATTAAAAATACCAAAACAAATCTTTTTGCAATAATTTTTCAAATCTTTAAAATCAAATCAAGTCCAACACAACTTTTCACTAAAAAAATAACAAAATGTATAAAAATGATATGCAAAGATATAATTCAATTTTGTTTAACCCTTTCAGGATTTGAATGAGCTAAGAGTGAAAATACTTAAGATCGCTAAGAAAATTTAATGTAATATATTTTTAAACTCTTTTTTTATTCAAATGAGTTAAAAATGCAAACACCTAAATGATCACCACCAACTTTTCAAAGCAAAGAAATACTCAATCAAACAAGTAGAAATTGAAAGACCTAAAAATATGAAACAAGTAGTTCCAAACCAAGGAATAAGTAAAACAATGAAGGTGTACATATTGAAAAGACCTATCCAACAATATAAATAATTCCCTAAATGGAATTCACAATCAAAAGTTATCAAAAAAATACCAAAATGGAAATCTACCTACAGACTCGATCGTGCATGTCTAGCTAAAATAAGTGACCAGAAAGGTATGGTTGTAGGTTTCTTTGTATCAACAAGAGACCAGAGCCTATGGTTGTGTGTTTTTCCACAATAATAATCGATAGATCATGTCTATTTCTAATAGCATTCATGACCCTAGGAAAAACTAGAGAATTAAAAAAAAAAAAAACACCCATAATTTGATCAAAGAAACATGAAAACAGAGATTTAAACTACAAATTCAACAGAAGCTTCCTAAACTGAAAAGGATAAATAAATCACCTCGGAAAACTAAGGAAAGAAATATAAGTTATTTCCCCAATGAAGTCACCAATTTTGTTATGGGATAATCTACCAATAGATAAGCAGTCAAAACCCCCACTAAACAGTTGTACTTCAATGAAAAACAAAGGGATAGATAACATATTAGTTTCTCCTAAAACTAACATCCATTTTCAAAAGTAAATATGACAAGGAAGAAGGGACATATTTGATTCATGATGTTTGTCCAACATATCCAATGGATTTCTCTTGACCTCTCTAATTCACCACAACAAGCGACGAATCATGTTTATTTCTAGTAGTAGTCATGACCCTAGAAAAAACTAGGGAATTTCAAAAAAATAACCACTCATAATTTGATCAAACAAACCTGTAAACACTTAGGATTTAAACTAGAGAGTCAACATAAGATTCCTAAAATGAAAATGAGCAAGAAATCACCTAGGAAAGCTAAGGAAATACCTATAAGTTCTTTCCCTGATGAAGTCACCAATTTTGTTATCGGATAATCTACCCATAAATAAGCAATGAAAACCCCCACTATACAATTGTACTTCAATGACATACAAAGGGATAGATAACATATTAGTTTCTCCTAAAACTAACATCCATTTTCAAAAGTAAATATGACAAGGAAGAAAGGACATACTTCATTCTTGATGTTTTTCCAACATATCTAATGGATTTCTTTTAACATCTCTAATTCACCACCTACCTGCATAATCATCCTCTAAGAAATACCTTTTGTATTCATTCATAAAAAGATAAATACAAAATTCCATGATTAAAGTCTTAATCTGGTAATGCCAAGCAAATTTAGATCTAAAGAACCTCAGTAAAAGATTCAAAAGAGATCCATAAACATAGATATTTGGGGTGGGGCGGGATAAATCTATATTTATTTAAAGAGAGTAAAACAATGATGATTACCTTGAGATTGACCATTGTACTCCTATCTCCAAGACCTAAAGTCCTACTCCTCAATCCTAATTCCACCGCCTTTGAACAAGAGCAATCTAAAACCATATCATGACAACATAGCCAAGTGAATGGCTAATAGTTCTCACTTGGGATCAAATCACACTAATGTCGATGCCCAACATTCAACAATACTATCATAATCAAGACCAAGGATTCTTGCTACAAATCTCTAGCACAAGGATGCTCTTGTATGGATCTCCTTCCTTTATCTTTGGCTCTCATACTTATAGATTTGTGAGGAGCTATTAAGAGGATGCATGGCATGCAAAAATATGAAGATATGAGACATGCATTTATTTCATGCCAACCTTTTGTCTTTCATAAACTGGCTTTTCTTAGTTTTCCTCATGAATTTTTTTCTTTCTAAAGATTTAAGGGATGGTCATGACTCTTGCATTGAGAAACCATGACCAGTTTCTCTTATTACAAGGAAAAGTGTGATCGATCACCCTTCTTCCTAGGAAAAGAATGACCACATTATCCTTCTGCTAGTTAAGTGTTCTATGAGAAACATCTTTGTGAATAGTAGAATATTCTTGTCTTCTACATCTCCCTTGGCCTGTGGTGTCAAATAAAGGTGTAACTCTTGGGTCGTTAACTTGTTTCCTTACATCCAAGGAATACAAACTCTTAACTAATAAAAAACAATTTTAGGTCATACTTCACAAACAAAACGCAATTTTAACCTAGATAAGATTTGCAAAATGGTCATTGTTTGTCTTCCTTGAGATTACATGCAATTTACCAGATATATAAAATATGCAGAACATAAATAAAATGCTAGAAATGGCAGAATAACAGTAAAATATCCAGCATAATCTTTACAATACACAGAAATGATATACGAAATACCAATAGAAATAGCACTTTGATTCATAAAGCAATGTTCAGAGGCCTCTTCAAGGGGGAAACCTCCAATCGAGCAGCGCTCTATTACAATAATCTCCAAGCTAGGGTTCTCATACCCTCAACCCTTATTTATACTAAATATGTCTATTAAGAGAAGCATCTAGAGGACGATCCTTCTAGAAGCAGAAGCTTCTATTAGGTCTTCTTACATCTGCCTTATTCTATTTTATTAAAAGGCCTTATTAATATTGACCTTTATTACATCCAAATACATTGATATACCTATGTGTGGGTTAGGATCTTAACATGTCTTCCCCCTTAAAAAAATCCTTGACCTCAAGGCTTGAGATGTGGAAACTGCTATAGAATGGTAGCTGGTTCCCAAGTGGCATCTGCTCGAGTCATATCTTTCCACTGTACTAGCACTTCCTTGATGGTTCTCTGATGCAGGCGATGCTCACGCTGGTCCAAAACTACTTCTGGCTGTAGCCAAATGGATCCTTCTTCAGCTAACTCTGGAAGGTTGGTTTGAATTTGGCACTTGGTTCCAATCACCTTCTTCAAGCATGAAACATGAAAAATGGGATGTAGCTTCGACTGACTGGGCAGAGCTAACCGATATGCGACTTGTCCCACACGCTTGAGAACTGTGTAAGGGCCATAAAATTTGGGTGCTAGCTTCTGAAAATGCTCGGCCTTGAGGGAAGTTTTCTTATATGGTTGCAATCTCAGAAACACTTGATCCCCTTATGTAAATTGACGTTCAGAGCGACCTTGATCTGCTTGCTGCTTCATTCTATTATGTGCCATGACTAAGTTCTCTTTAAGGGTATGAAGGATATCCTCTCGGACTGTAAGTGTTTGGTCAACCGCCTAGACCTTCGAGGTACCCGGTAAGTCTGAGAGAACTGAAGGTGGCTTATGTCCATATACTGCTTCAAAAGGAGTCATGCGAGTGGTTGTATGGTATGTAGTGTTGTACCACCATTCAGCGAGGGGTAACCATTGAGCCCACTGGTGTTGTTTTTCAGAGGCAAAGCACCTCAGATATGTTTCCAAACACTTGTTGACAACTTCCGTTTGACCATCTGTTTGGGGATGATAAGCTGAGCTGAGATGCAATTGTGTGCCTTGTAGCTTAAACAACTCTTGCCAAAAATTTCCTGTGAAAGTTGGGTCTCAATCGGAAACAATAGAGTGTAGCATGACATGAAGCTTGAAGACCTGGTCCATGAAAATTTGAACCACCATGGATGCAGTAAATGGGTGGAGAAGGGCGCAAAAATGAGCATACATGGAAAGGCGATCCACCACCACCATTATGACTGATTTATTCCCTGATTTGGGTAAGCTTGTAATAAAGTCCATAGAGATATCCTTCCAAATAGCAGGGGGAATTGGAAGCGTTTGGAGGGTGCCTGGGGATTTGACTGTTTCTCCCTTTTTGCATTGACACACCTCACATTCAGCGACAAACTTACGAATGTCTTGTTTCATACCATCCCAGAAAAAAGAACATTTGACTCGGTCATATGTTTTGGTGAACCTTGAGTGTCCCGCTGTGGGAGTAGCATGAAGCTCAGAAAGCACCGTGGATTTGAGCTTGAATTGTTTACTTAAATACAAGCGGCCTTTGTATTGAAGCTCAGCCTAGAGCTAGGAGTACCCGAGGGGAGCCAGAGCCTTTTTCTATAGTTGTTAGATCAGATGCAAACTTTTGGGATCTTGAAGCCATTCTTGGCACACAGCTTGGAGCCAATCGGGTACAATGAAGGAAAGAGAAAAAAGAGATTCTTCGTCTTCATATTTCTGGGACAGTGCATCCGCCATGACATTGTCTTTGCCCTTTTTGTAAATGATCTTATAATCATATCCAAAGATCTTAGTCACCCATTTTTGTTGTTCCTGGGAGGAAATGTGTTGTTCCAGAAAGTACTTGAGGCTTTGATGGTCTGTCTTAATTTGGAAGTGTTGCCCCAAGAGATACAGATGCCACAACTCCATGACATGCAGAATCGCCAACATTTCTTTTTCATAAATGGGTTTGCCTAGATTCTTTTCAGACATTTACTTGCTAGTGAAGGCCAAAGGTCGACCCTCTTGCATAAGGACAACGTCGATTCCTTTCCCCAAGGCATCACATTCCAACACAAAGGTCTTTGTGAAGTCAGGAAGGGCCAGAACCAGAGTGGTGCACATGGCCGTCTTCAAGGTTTGAAAATCTTGAGCAGCTGCTGGAGTCCAAGTGAAAGAGTTCTTTTTTAGGAGAGCCATGAGAGGTGTTGCAATCTTTCCGTAGTTCTTAATGAACTTGTGATAATATCCTGTGAGACCCAAAAATCCACGCAAGATTTTGAGTTTCTTTGGGTGCGACCAGTCTTGCATAGCTTCAATCTTTTTCGGGTCCACCCTGATGCCATCCTTTCCCACCAGATGACCCAAGTATTCTACTTCTAAGGCACCAAAAGCACATTTGGACTATTTCAGGAAAAGTTGGTGCTGAGAGAGTAGGTGGAGAACTTGATCCACATGAGTAAGATGGTATGTCCATGTTTTTTTATAGATGAGGATATCATCAAAGAAAACAAAGACAAAATGACGGAGAAAAGGGCGGAAGACATGGTTCATGAGGCTCTGGAAGGTGCAGGGGGCATTACACAAACCAAAGGGCATGACCAAAAACTCATAGTGGCCCTCATGAGTGCGAAAGGTGGTCTTGGGAATGTCGGCCTCTTTCATACGTATCTGGTGATAGCCCGAGTGAAGATCAAGTTTGGTAAAGAATTGGGTGCCACTCAATTCATCTAGGAGGTCATCAATGACAGGAATGGGAAATTTGTCTTTGATGGTTAGTTTGTTGAGAGCACCAAAGTCAGGACACATTCTCCAAGAACCTTCTTTCTTCAGTACCATGACGACCGGAGAGGAGTAAGGGATTGTACTAGGACGGATGACATCAGCAATAAGGAGTTCCTGGACCATTTTTTCAATTTCATTTTTTTGTGCAAAGGGGTGGCGATATGGACATATATTGGGGGGAAGGCTTCCTGGGACAAGGGGAATGGAATGATCATGGACACCACGGGAAGGAGGGAGTCCTTGGGGAGTGGAAAATACCGTTTGATGTTTATAAATGAGGGCTTGGAGGTCTTGGGCACTCGTGGGGTCTCTGTGGCTTGTATGGCGTGGAGTTGGGCAATGACACCAGAATGACCTTTTTTGAGTAGTTTTTCCAGGCGATGAGAACTGATGAACTCAGGTGAACCAGTAGTGATGCCTTGAAATTTATATTGGTGGCCTCCTTGGTCGAATTGCATGGTTAAGTTATGAAAATCCATGAGAATGGGACCTAAAGTCCTTAGCTAGTCTGCACCCAATACAATGTCACAACCACCCATGTTAATAGAAAACATATGGGATTTTAGGTGGTAGTCACCGATTTGGAGACACACATTTTCACAGTGCCCGC
>CBVK0100069389.1:0-14915 GCA_900067695.1 Picea abies
ATTTTTTTAGTTGAATGTATTGAAAATTCCGTATTTCTATTTCTACAAAAATCACTGACCTGATTAATTACTGGTGAAAGTGCACTTACCAAAAGGAAATTATGAAATAAAAAGAAAGCAAAAACCGGTATATACAATGGAAAATTTTGGGAACCAGTTATTGCATATAATGTTTTAAATAACGCCCATTGACAGGGGCGTTGAAAATTTTACCGTCTAGATTTTCTAATAGGAGCAAATTCTTTCCTTCGGGAGCTGCGACTCTGAATGGTCCATACCAAATATGATCAAATTTACCGTGTTTTGCTGAGTCTTCCTTCCTAGCATCCCATCTCAATACCAAATCGCCCGGGAGAAACTCTCTGTATTTTTCCTTATGGTCAAATAATGTTTTCATGTCATCTTGGTATTTCTGCAACCTTTCATCTACTTCGACCCTATGATGTTGCACTTTAATTAGCTGATTTATCCTTATGGTGACATGATTTGGTTCTTATTTATCATCTTTCCATAATTTCATCACAGGGAGCACTATATTTATCGGTAATACCACATCAGTCCCGTACACCATTTGGAAAGGCGAGGTGCCGATAGATTCTTTCGTGCCTATCCGATTTTCCCATAAGGCGTATTTCAAATGCACATGCCAAGATTTTTTATTATCGTCCAACACTTTCTTAATTACATTTATCAGACTCTTGTTTGAAGACTCAATTAGTCCATTTCCTTGGGGATAATAAGCCATGGAATGACCGAGTACGATATTGTATTTCTGGCAAAAGATGATCATAGCCATAGATTTGAAATCCTGGGCATTATCTGTGACTATTTTATGGGGGCAGCCGAATCTAGATAAAATGTTGTCTTCCAATAAATCTATTACCACCGAATCTGTTTCCCTTCTGGTTGGAATAACCTCCACCTATTTAGTGAAGTAATCTGTGGCAGTCAAGATCCATTTGTGTTGAGCGCTAGAATGGGGGTTAACTTTGCCTATAAAATCTAGTCCCCATAGCTGGAAAGGGGCTTCCTCTTTGACTGGAACCAATGGTAGCACTGGGAGTTTATGCTTGCTTGCGAACAGTTGGCACGGGTTACAGGCTCTGACTTTGGCATTTACGTCTGAGAAATGTTTTGGCCAATAATACCCTGCTCTCAGGATCTTATAAGCTGTCGCCCTCCAAGCGTGGTGTCCCCCATAGACTCCCTCATGAAATTCACTTATTACCTTCTCTGTTTCTGATTTGACTAAATAGATCAATAGGAAACCTAGTGGGTCCTTCCAATACAATTGATTTTTGGATATACAGTATTTGACTGCATGCAATTTTAGCGTTATGGCTTTGGATGGGGATAAATCACTCGGGCATTTCAATGTCATCAGGTATGACACTATGTTTTTGTACTAGTCTAATGAGACAAACTTCTCTTCAATTCTGATTTCCCTTGTTGGCTCATCAAACTCGTTCGTGTACATAGATTCTTCATATTCTTGTAGGCCATTTATATTGAGAGATCTAAAATTTGATTCTTCTAAGAGTTTGGCCAAACCTTGTCCTTTTACCAATTTCGTTGGTTTTATCTCCAGGTCAAATTCTTGAATTTTGGCAAGCCAACGTCCCCTTTTACCATCACTGTCAGATTGAACCAAAATATCCTTTACAAAACTGGTAGGTACATATGAAATTATCTTGGAATGCAGCACATAGGTTCTAAATTATTTCAATGGCTTCACCATAGCATACTCTTGCTTTTCCATTATATCGTATTTATGTTCTGTGTCTCTGATACTCTTGCTAAAAGAGGCTATCGACTGTTCGAAACCTTCTTTGTTTTTCTAGAGGAATACCGTGACGATTGTGTGTTCGGAGGCGAACAAGAAAATAAGAAAATCTTTCAGATAATCTGGGCTTGCCAGTACAGGTGCCTCGCTTATGACTTTCTTGATGTGTGCAAATGATGCTTTAGCTTCTGCGATCCATTTCACTTCACTGTTCTTTTTTAGCATGTCTGTGATCAATTTCATGATTTCAGCAAAGTTAGGAATAAATCTCCTCAAAAAAATTATTTTCCCTAAGAATGAATGAATTTCTTTTACATTCCTAGGAATATTTATAGTATCTATAGCCTCAACTCTTTTAGGATCGATTTTAATATCGTCTCGAGACACAATATGGCCCAAGAGTTTACCTTCTTGCATGGCAAAGTGGGACTTTCTGGGATTCAAAGATAGAACAAACTTACAACATTTCTCAAATGTCTGCTTGAGATGTACTAGATGATCTTCATCAGATTTAGAAAAAACAGTTAGATCATCAAGATAAATGATCACAAATTTGTCCCTTTCTCCAATGAAAGCAATGTCCATAGCACGTTGGAAAGTAACACCTGCATTCATTAGATCAAAAGGCATTTTATCATACATAAAAGTACCCCAAGGGGTAGTGAAAGTTGTTTTCTCTTTATCTAGTTCATTTACGGCAATTTGATTATACCCAGAGAACCCGTCGATCATCGACATTCTATTTTCCCCAACTACCTTTTCTAAAACGTGATCTATTTTGGGTAGAGGGTAGTTATCTTTGAGGGAGGACTTATTCAGATTCCTAAAATTGACACACAGTCTAATTGTTAATATTATGGTAGCTGCGGGAGGTATTTACCCCCACGTGTGAACCTCACGAGAATAAAAGACTCTGGGAAACAAGAGAAACCCTAATAAGTCGGCTAATAACCCTAGAAGCCATGTCGGCTCAAGAAGATAATTTATATTAGGCTATTAGCCTCCAAGAGAAGAAGTCAGCCAGAAATAATAATAATATACTGAACAGACACCTATCCAGAAGGAGAAGTTGACCCCAGCAAAACTGGCAGGACTACTATAAATACAGGGCGCCAGTTCTCATTTGCAGCATCTCAGAATTGCAGTTTTGTAATTTGGTGCACACTTCAGTTGCAGTCTTGTGCGCAGGTTTGGAGGAAGAGCTGGTGTAGCTGCAGCAGCAACAAGATCTCAGTTTTGGCTTGAATATCTCTTGGCTAGGGTTTGGAACATCTGATCAACTTTTTGTGATGCACTATCCTTGGGGATTGATGCACTACTCTTTGTTTGGCTATCTAGCCTAGGGTTTGCTTCCGGAGGAATTCTCAGTCAAGGTTAAGGTGCTCGGAGGGAGGCTTCGGCCTGTGACTGGGTGACGAGGGTATCGTCAATGGTAAAATGAGCACACCATCTTCTATATTCTAACAGGTTATGGGCCCACACCCCTTTAGTCAACCTAAAATGTTGGAAGGAAACATAGCTGCTAGACATTGAGCTTGTTGAGGAACTGCTACTAGGGTTACTAGTAGGAGCAGTTTCCAGAAGCACTGCAACTAGGGTTACTAGCAGAAGTAGTTGCAGAAACCCTAAACCTCTTGTTGAGGTACCTTAAGTGATGATATTGACCTAATCTCTGGATAGATCAGTGCACCCTAGCCCAATGCATCTCTTGGTACACTCAGAGTGCTAAGACATGAAGTTTGGATTTTCGGTCAAATATAGGGTTTGACCAAGTCAAGCAAGCCATGATGAACTCTATGAAGTATGAGAACAAGCTAGATGGAGCCTCTAACTTCAGAGCATGGAAGACAAGTATTGACCTCATCCTCGCTAAGAATAAAGTGTTGGATATTGTGAAAGGAAAGATCGTGAAGCCAGAGTTTAAAGAAGGAGAAGAGAAGGAACTGCTGAACATTGAAGCTATGGAGAAGTTCAAAGATGTTTACATTAATGCCATGAGTATCATATTGGATTCCATAAAATACCACTTGATACCCTACATCTCCCATCTTGACTCATCGAAGAAGATGTACGATGCCCTAATAAATATCTTCTTAGTTAGAAACATTGGATAAGTTACGAGTCTGAAGAATGAGCTCCGTGACATGAAGATGAATGATGATGACAACATAACATCATACTTTGTAAGGATATCCCAGCTAAGAGATCAACTACAAGCTATTGAAGAGATCACTTCAAAAAAGGAAATGGTGAACATAATACTCAATGGTATTCCCAAGACATGGGATGCATTTGCCGCAAGCATGAACACAAGGAAGGCATACCTGAAATTTGAAGAACTTTGGACTTGCTGTGCTCAACAAGAATCAAGGATCAATGCAAAAGAGAAACCTCAAAAGAAGTATGATGATCAAGCCTTCACAACAAGATTCAAGAACTTCAGGGACAAAATAAAGTTCAACTCAAGAAGGAATCCAAAGAAAAGAAAAGACATTTAAGAAATACAGTGCTTCAACTATCAAAAGTAAGGTCACTACAGAAAACAGTGTCCCGAGCTAAAGAAAAGGAAGGAGAAACACGAAGCATCGATTTCCAAAGAAAAGGAACCTACAAAGAAGACTAAGTAGGATGGAAGAGACTTGTTCTACTAAAAGGTAACAACACTCCTCTTATTTTCTTGTACATATCTTGCTTGCATCGTCTTTGTACATATCTTGTATATCTATCTCTTGGAAAATAATGTGTTCCAAGAAGAACTATACCTATGGAAGAACAACAAGAATATCATTAGATAATACACATGAAAGGATGAAATATATCATGTGAAAGATATTACAAGATAAGTCGAAATCAGAATCAATCTTGAAGAGACTTAGAAGTCAGACATCAAGAGAAATTGGAGAAAGACTTATGATGACAACTAGAATAAAAGTGTGGACTCTATTAGACAAGAGAGCCAATTATATATTCTAGAACACAATAAGGATGCAGATGGAAGCGTGCACTCTATTATATATTGTAGAAGACAATAAGGAAAAAGATGGAAGCATGGACTCAGTCAGACGAAGGGAGCAGATTATATGCACTCTTACATGAAGCAAGGATTAGGAGGGAGCTAATCCTATGATCCATTGAAGATGATGAAATGTATATATCCATGGTAGCAGTCATGAAAGACAGTACGCATTCAGTTTAGCTGCAGAAGAAGACTTCCTTAGAAGCCTCAAGGTATTCCTGGTTGTCCATATAGATCCGTGATCCTATGATGAAAGGTAGAAGTGGAATCTCTAGGGCATGGAATCTACAAGAAACTCCACGGTCCCAAAAGTAAAAGAAAAACATGAAGAATAACATAAAGATTCCAAGAAAGAAAAAGAAGAACTAGAACAACCAGTCATTGTATCAAGAATCACAAAGATTACCAGCCTGATATGAACTCACTAAAAGAAATCAAGCAGAAGAACTGAAAGTCATGATGAAGAACAGTGTATGAAATACTTATGATTGAAAGCATTGTGAGATCCAGAACCAGAGGTTCTCTCAGATGGAGGGAGGAGACTATGATGATTGATTGTTCTGGTACACCGGACTTATCTCTATATAAGTCATTACATCATTTGCAACATCCATGATTCAAAATTCTACATCAAACGAATGCAAAGAATGTTCTCCAGAGAAATTGAATAAAGAGCATATGAAGAGAAATCTCAAAACCTTGAGGCATACTAGAAAGATACTCTTGTATGCAGATAAGCAGAAGACAACCTGGCAGAGAACCTCCAGTGCACAGCAGAAGCATGGTGAAGATTTCCTATAACATCAAGATGACTACTCAACAGATCATATCTCATGATGACAGAAGAAGTACCACATGGATATGTTCCAGTTCTCCAACTATGATATACTCTATTGTTCAGATTTACATGAAGCCTTCACAGTGTTCCAGACTAAAGTACAAGCATTACATTATTCATGATGAAGTCTAGAAAGGAGAAAATGATTTCTCCAATACATATGTCCACAGATGAGCAGATAAGCATACATTTTGGTAAAGCCTCTTTTCAAGATGAAAGAACTTGCATGCTCAAGCTAGAGCTCGTGGAAATAACTCTCTTATCTGGAAGGGAAGACTCTCCAAACTAGAAGAAGGTACGTAAACATTTATTTTTGTGATTGAAATAACTCTCCAGTTAGGAGGGAGCATTGAAAATATTATTTATCTTTGTAATTGAAAAATAGTCCAGATTGGATAGATGCTTTCCTGTTCGGAAAGTGGATTGAGATTTCTGATGAACAGTGACCTCCCATTGTAGTTAACATGGGAGGCAGATTGATTGCTGATGTATCATAGACAACTACTTCCCATTGTGGTTAACATGGGGAGTGGTCTAGGACAATCATTCTTCTTGGTAGTCACTCTGAGTAGTGGTCAAGTAGAATGGTCTGCCTCACCAGGAAGTCATTCTTTCGAAGTTCATAGTTGTGAGAAGTTTCGAAGAATTGTCCACTTTGGAGTTTGATGCAGGACAGACATTCCTCGAGGGAAGACTCATTCTCTCTAGGTTACACTATGTTTAGTGTCAGAGGAATGACATAGGGTGGGGAATGGTCCGGATAGTTATTCCTCGAGGGCAGACTCATTCTCTCTAGGTTACACTTTGTTTAGTGTCGGAGGAATGGCCCAGGGTGGGGAATAGTCCATGCTCAACAATCAGGGACAGTTATTCCTCGAGGGTAGACTCATTCTCTCCAGGTTACACTTTGTTTAGTGTCGGAAGAATGGCCCAAGGTGGGGAATAGTCTAGGACAGTCATTCCTTAGGGCAAACTCATTCTCTCCAGGTTACACTTTGTTTAGTGTTGGAGGTATGGCCCAGGGTAAGGAATGGTCCAAACATTTCTTAGGGTAGACTCATTCTCTCCAAGTTACACTTTGTTTAGTGTCGGAGGAATGGCCCAGGGTGAGAAATGGTCCAGGCTTGGAAATCAGAAATAATCCTTCTTCCTTGGTTGAGAAGAATGGGGTAGATAACCCATTATTGATGTTCTATATTGAGGGAAGACATTCTTTTAGACCTCATAGACATGAGTGAAAGACTGGCCCAGATGACTATTATTGATGTTCTATACTGAGGGCAAACACTCTTTTAGATCTCACAGACGTGAGTGAAAGATTGGCCCAGATGATACCGTTTCTATCATAACATTGTTTCTATGCAAGATGCTCTCAGATGTTTGTTATGAAGACTATATGACAGTAGATGAGGACTACTATGGTGAATATGTTTCACCGTTCGCAACCATACGTTGTTGATCAAGTACTTATGTATTACTTGATGTGGTAGTGAACCACTAGATTGTAGTTATGTACTACTATGAATAGACACAGGTGTGTTCTATCCTTGTTCTAATTGACTTGAAGACTATTAGTAGTTTATTGGAGATAATGATCATTCAGATGAATGATGAACAAAGATTTTCCAGATGAAAAACAGTTCAGAGCCTTTACTCCTCTTGTATTACTCTATGGTGAGAGTGACTTATCCAACATCATATCTAACTACTTAGATGAAGTATGGTTTCGAGAGATGATGCAGCTGATGGTGATGGTGATGCTCATTATCTAGTCATGAAATAGTCTAGATGACTATATTGATTCTACCGGGTAAATGGTATGTTTTGTGCTCAAGTCCATTACCTATAAATACCTCTCTAGCTAGGAGGGAGTGTTAATATTATGGTAGCTATGGGAGGTATTTACCCCTACGTGTGAACCTGACGAGAATAGAAGACTCTAAGAAGCAAGAGAAACCCTAATGAATTGGCTAATAACCCTAGAAGCCTTGTCGGCTCAAGAAGATAATTTATATTAGGTTATTAGCCTCCAAGAGAAGAATTCAACAAGAAATAATAATAATATACTGAACAAATACCTATCCAGAAGGAGAAGTCGACCCCAACAAAACTGGTAGTTCTACTATAAATACAGGGTGCCAGTTCTCATTTGTAGCATCTCAGAATTGCAGTTCTGCAGTTTGGTGCACACTACAGTTGCAGTCTTGTGCGCAGGTTTGGAGGAAGAGCTGGTGCAGCTGCAACAACAACAAGATCTCAGTTTTGGCTTGAATATCTCTTGGCTAGGGTTTGGAACATCTGATCAGCTTTTTGTGATGTGCTATCCTTGGGTATTAATGCACTACTCTTTGTTTGGCTATCTAGCCTAGGGTTTTCTTCTGGAGGAATTCTTAGTCAAGGTTAAGGCGCTCAGAGGGAGGCTTCGGCCTGTGGTTGGGTGACGAGGGTATTGTCAATGGTAAAATGAGCACACCATCTTCTATATTCTAACACTAATCTCCCCACTCTTCTTTCTGATCGGGACCAGGTTTTCTACCCAATCGAAATATCTCAGAGGTACTATTATTTTTGCATCCAAAAGATTTTTAACTTCCTTTTCAACCATAGGCAATAAAATAGGGTTGATATTTCTGAGTTTTTGTCGAAAGGGTTTGACACCAGGTTTTAGGGGTATCTTGTGTTCAATTACAATGGTGTCATAGGTTCTCATCTCTTCGTAAGACCAAGCGAAAACATATTTATATTGTCTGAGCAAGTCTTTATACTTTCTTTTTACCTTAGGAGGAAGGTACTTTGATATTTTTACCATCCTAGGTTCTTCTTTGGTCCTTACATCACAGTCTTCAACCTCCTCTGGTTGGGGTTGTCAGGTGGATTTCAAGGGTATGTCATTCTAATCAAACAATCTTTCCAGGGGGATCAGTCCTTTCAGAATCTGATTGTTCTTTAGAACCAACATGCGATGATTTGCAATATTTTCCTGGAACTCTTAAGGATCCTCTCCTTCTTGCATGATCCATATGTGATCATTTTGATTCTCTTGATCAATGTGAGTTTCAGAGAATTTGCCCACTTCTTCGAGGAATTTCTTGATCTATTCATCATCCTCGAAAACTTGCCAGTGTTGTATGTTGTTCGGGATGGATGGTTTGTGCCTTACCTCTATGTCGTATTTTAATTTAAAAGTTGTAGGGGGAGCGAATGTCGAGGCTGCCTTGGCTAACGAATCGGCCTGCAAATTTTCAGTGCATGGGATGAAGTGGATATTTACAGATGAGAAGAAAGTTTCCATTAGATCCTAGGCACAATTTCTGTATGATCTCAATCTCAGGTGCTTGGCCTGGCATTGTCGATTTATCTGTTTGACTATCAACTTTGCGTCTCCATATACTTATAGGTTCTTTATGTTTAGCTTCCTGACAGCTTCCAATCCTAATATTAAGGCTTCATACTCACATACATTGTTGGTGTAGTCTACATCCCATTGAAGCCTATAAGAGAAAGGGACAACAAATTTATTTTCAGGTGCCACAAAAAGTACCCCTGCACCTGCTCCTTCACATGACAGGGCACCATCAAAAAACATTTTCCAGATCCCAGTGCTATGCATATTTTCTGATTCTTTCTCATCTATGTAATTTTATTCTGTGAAACTATCTATACCATCATCAAAAGACAAAATACAATTTCCTAGATCTTGATCAGTGATGTAAATAGGAAAATTGTTAGGATTCTGAGGATCGCTCATTGTATAGGCTAACCTCGTTTCCCTGTATAACCAAGTAAGTTTTCCACCAAACACAAGAATTGTGGTGTAAGTCATGTCTAGTTGGAGGGACCCCCCAAGTTTGGCTCCCCATGACCTTGATAGCAGTAAGCCATACTTTGGGGGGATATCAGCAATAACTACATCCATCAGGATGCTTTTGACTAGGACCTGTGCAAGGGTGACAGCTAAATATTTAATCATACCCATGCACTTAACTCTTCTCAAAACGAAAGAGTAGATATCTCTGTAAGGTCTGGTGATATCAAGGCCTAATCTATCCATAATAATTTTGGGCATCACATTATGTGAAGCTCCAGAGTCTAGCATGCAGTTATGCAACAGTCGATCATGCACATTTAGGGTGATATAGAAAGGAGCAATGACGTCTCTGGCACCCTCGAAATGTGGACCAAAAGTGATATTGGACTTATCATCTTCCAAGTTTATCACATCGGATTGATTTTCTTGATCTGAACAACCTATCACTTTGGTTATCTACCTACGATATGCAGGATTCTTTGCTAATTCAACCAGAGGGATCGATATTTTGATCCTATTTATCTCATTTTCAAAACTAAAACCGCCACTACTTTTGTCCGTTTCTCTGGTTGAAACCTGGGACTCTCTCTTCTCCAACTTATTTGTCTGGGATGATTTATTACTCGTGATATTATTTACTGGTGTCTGTGTATCGATTGTCTTGATTTCCATTGTTTGTGTCTCAACCTCCTTCATTTTGGGATCCAACAAGTCTGCCCCTTTTATTTTGTTAGTAGATGTTTCAGTCTCTTTTGGGGCTGGCACGTATACTTCACCTCTAGGGATAGTTTTTTGGGGTTGAGGAAACAATGCAAGTTTGTTTTTAGATCTCAGGTTATACCTAGGTTGGATCTCAGCCATTACAGAATCGATCGTTTCTTGACATATAGTGAAATCAATATTATTTATATCATCATCTTCATTTGATGGTTGCTGTGTGTTTAAATACTTCTCATAATCTTCTTTAGTTACATAAGGCTGAGTGTAGTCGTCACCCATATTTGTCACATCTTCTTCTCGACCCTCGAAATCTTCCAGGTCATTTCCTCCTATAAAATTTTCATTTTTTAAAGGGGTTTGAATTTTTTGATCTTCATTTTTAGTCTTTCTTTGTTGATTTTGAATATTGGGGTTTCTCCTGAATTCCCTTTTAATGAAAGGATCAGCCTTAGATTGATCCAGTTCCATCCTAGAAATTTTATTTGACAATTTTTTAATTATCCTAGCCATATCATCCATTTTGTCATTTGCGGATCTATTAGACCTTGAGGGTCTAGCTTGTTCCCTGAAATGTCTGGTTTCTCTTTTTCCTGTTTCTACCTTAGCTTTCAACTTGCCAGAAGCCATCATGTTAGATTCGATTTCCACAGCATCATCCTGCATTCGGGTTAAGGTAGCCCCTCTTCTTTCTCTTAAGAGAAGAGCAAAATCAGGTTCAAAAGCTCCTGCGAAGGTTACATTGGCTACAGGTTGGGATGGTTTAACTTCGATTAGGATCTTATTATATAACTTGTTAAATATTTGAATAAACTCCATAACTGTTTCCGAATTCTTTTTCTTTAAAGATCCGAATTCGGTCAAATAATACAAGTGGTCTTTCCTTTCACCCCATTGCCTAAGGAAGGCATCTTCTAGAGCATCATAGGATAATATTGATCCTGCGGGTAGGCTTCGGAATCAGGTTCATACTTGTCCTTCGAAAGTTTGAAAAAACAACCTTCGTGTTCGAGACCTAGGATATCCGCGAACTGATCAAAGAAGTTTATATGTTCGGTTGAGGTCAAGTCTCCTTCTCCTGTAAACTTAGGTAAGTTTTTTATATAATTTTCAAGAAGGTCATGAAGAGGGACAGGTAGAACCAAAGGCGCATATCTTGCATCCAATTTAGTGAAAAATCTGGGAGGGGGGTGTTGACGGGCGAAATTGACTGTCCGCCAACTGAGAGAGTGGAACCGGTCCGGGGTTGTCTAATAACCCAAGCCGTTTGGAATGAACCACCCTGACGGGCTTAGCGGCTCCATTGGCCATTCTAAGGTCCTAGGAAAACCAAAGAGAAAAGTAATCTAACTAACTATATAAAACAAACTAAATTAACTTAAACAAAACAAACTAAACTAACAAACAATAAATAAAAACAAACTAACACACTAATCTAATTAAAACAAACTACTAAATAAATTAAACTAAAACTAAATATAAACTGCTCTAACTATTCTATATACAAACTACTAATTACTATTACACTAACTCTAATAACTAACTATCTAATTACTAATTGAATTACAACTTATTCACAAATATACAATATCTACAACTTGCAGATTTGAATAAAACCTGTAAAACTCATTTGCTTTCTACCCTAAGACAACTAGAGATATTTTTTTGATTTTTACGATTTTATGAACAAGAAATAAAACTTACTGAAATCAAACGATCTAATATACTAAACACACATATATCTAACTAAAAATACTAACATATACTAAACAAATGAACAACAAACAGACCTAGAAATGCTCCAGATTTGTCCTGTGTATGATGACTTCGAAGCTGGTCGGAGGAAGGAAACTCGCACCGGTTGATCCAGAAGCTTTTCGTAAATGATAGGCTGCACTGCTCTTTGAGTTGTTTACAGGACAAACAAGACATAAAAAATCATAACAATTATATGATTTATAAATCTCTGCAATAAGGGAAACCTTTTATGCAAAAACTTATATTTAATAATTCAACTTATGAAGAAGAGAAATCTGTCATTCACAAACTGAATCAATTAACTGCTATGTTTTTTAAACACTAGAAGAAATCAGATATGGATTATATTGTTTAAATTATATCAATTGCAAAAGATTAAGATAACAAAAGTAGTCATTAACCAAATACAAATTGATATACATAACATGAAACAAAATATTGATATCATGAGAAGCTAAAGCTGTAACAAAACACCAAATTCTGCCTCAGTCTGTATTAAAATTCCATATACCATTTCTCCCACGAATGAGGATGATTATTACACAAAAATAATAAGTATTTATAAGTCTTCCCATAGGGTAAAACCTCCCTGTGGATAGTATCAAACTGTTTACATAATCTGGGAAGATATTCCCAAGATCAACTAAACTAAGAAATCAAAATGCAAGTAAAATATCTCAAATATCCTCTAACTACTCATCAAATCCATTGCAATTTCGAATTCATCTGCAATAGCCCAAAAATACAAGTTAAAAAGATATTTAATTAACAAAACAATAAAAATCTAATCCTATAGACTTAGCTACAGAATCATTCTGATTATGTAGCTAGCCTAAAATAACATACAGGATCAGAATTGAAATCAAATCAAATCTTTTAAATGAATCAAAACCAATTTTCTTCCAATGATCATTTAAAACGAATCACTCAAGATTCAAATGATTTTATCATTCAACATAAAACATAATCAAAAGTGATTCAATCGAAAACAGGGGTAAGAATGCTCTATTTTTCTGTTACCATAAAATCGGGTCGAACAGTGACAAGACCGTTTCATATCCAATTGAAATCGATAATGAATCATATCATATGTAATACGATCTAATCCAACATAACTATATTCCACTCGTTATAGCTATAATGATATAGCAAAAGATTCATGTCGTTTAATCAAATACACAGATGGAAAGACTGTTTTGATTATTTGTAAACGGAATCATACGTAACAGCATCAACCCAACCAATTTTGTGATAAATTTCGATCACTGATCCTTGCACATTCAACAGACATGATTGATTAATTGTGATCACAATCTTAATAGAATCAACAGAAGTCGAGGTAACACTCACGATTCACCCTTATCTTGTTGGGATTACCATTTTCTGGAAGCCATAAGTGAGACCAGTCTGTTGCGAAGTAACCATGTAGCTGCTCCGACCAGTCCTTCCTCAAAAATAGACCATACACTTCTGGGATATCCACCACAATTATATCAATAACCTGATGAACCTTTGGGTTAGACGATAATCTAATAAATACATTTTTTAGTTTGCCTATAACTTTAACATCTATTCAATCAAGTTGTATGATTTTTAAAGAAGATGGTTCTACTTTAGTGTTAATCTTTTGGTAGACAGACCAAGGCATCACATTAGATGACGCTCCTGAGTCAACCATACAATTATGCACATTTCTCTCCTGAGTCAACCATACAATTATGCACATTTCTGTTGAAAATTTCGAAAGTTAAAAGAAAAGGTGGTACATTCTTGTGAGTACTAAGAGTAGTAGCTTGTGGTTTCTTACTCGTAGTTTCTAATGCTACTTTATCTACATTATTTATGTTATTTACATTATTTACATTATTTATAGGGGTTACCAGAAGGCTTCCTTTATCTTGAGTATCAGGATTATTTTTAGTGGAAGTCTTATGCGGAACTTTGCTTTCCACAACCTTGTTACCATTTGAATTACCATTCTTGCCGTTCTCTGAAATATTTTGCAACATCTTCTGTAACAAAAACGAAAACTTCAATAACTCATAAATAGAAATGTTAGCCCTTAATTTTTTAAGATCTTCAAAAACATCATAATCTAATTTGGGGCTGACATTGCTCTATTTAGCTTCTGCTGATTTAGATGGCTTTGGAGGTGAAGTTGTAGTGTTCTCAGTAGAAGGCTTATTTGTTGTCTTACTCCTAGTGTTATAAGGGTGAACAGTCTCGAAGTTATCTTGGAAGATACTGTTCGATAAATGTCCAAAAATGTTTGGAGAAGACTCTTCTTCTTGAACTGTTTCCTGTTCAACTACCTCCTGAGGAATATCAGGGGGTATCAAGTTATCTTGGGCTTCTAGAATTGTCTGAAGGGCACATTGAAAGATTTCTAGATTTAAGCCTTCGAGGTTTGGGTTAGGCCGGTTGGTAGGAAAAGGCTTTCGGAAAGGGGGTTTGTAGGGTCCCTTACTCGAGGAAGCTTCTTCGGTTGACCTTTTTAAATCTATAACTTGATTAGACAGTTTTTGAACAACTTTAGTTAAATTTTCCAAATCATAGTTTTCAGGTTGTGTTTTGCTTTGTGTGGGTCTGGGGAGAATTTCAATTTTCTTTTTGAAAGAAGAAACAATCTCAGTTTCGTTGCTAGAAGAGTCCTTAAGACTAAGTATATCTTTTTCAATCTGAGTAGCCTCCTCGAAGGCTTCTAACAACGTGGCCTTTTTGGATCGTTTAACCCAAATAACTATACTTTGATGTAGAGCTTTAGTGTAGTAAGCTATTACAAGACTCTCAGCAGGCATAGAATCTATAGGGATTCGATTTTTAAGCATCAAGAATCTTTAATTAAAATATTTAACTTTTTCTTTCGGGTTCATTTTTAAGCTTGAAAGGTCCATGACTAAGACTTCCATAGGTTTACCATCTCCGAATTTTTCCAAAAAGCATGACTCAAACTTTTCCCAAGACACTATGGTATGGGGCTGTTGGGCAAAGTACC
>CBVK0100069390.1:0-14914 GCA_900067695.1 Picea abies
GATCACCTTTTAATCAAACCGTGACATTAAATCTGATGGGCTTCGGGCTCTGCTCCTGCTAGCAATCCAGGAGTGACTTCCGAACGCCAACAAAACCCAACACCATTTTTTAGTTTTGGGAACAAATCCTGATGTACGTGGGTTGTAGTGGTGCAACCTGCATATACGCATGTTGTAATATAGGTAGGGTGTGTATATGTGGAAAAATAATGTTTCTAGCTCTGGAATTTGCAAAATGGGACTTCAAGTATGCATAGGGAAATGGAATAAGTCCCTCTGTGCAAGATTACATAGGGTGAGGAAAATATTGCTATAACATATTCCCCTTGACGTGTGAAGTTAGAGAAGTATCTACGATCGCCGAAATACATTATAAAACCTAGAAGTGGAGTAATGGGGACCCAGTTGGAAGAACTAGTTGCTCATTACAATATGCACTGAATTTGCACACATGGCTGCCAATTTGAATTACACTATAGATCCATGTTGAAATATATCAAACAACTGTCCATGGCCATGAATAGGCAATACAAAGGTGGCTACATTCCAAAGGTTTTCATAGTCATGAACAAGGCCCAGTAAAACCAGTCTCAAAATCAATCTGAAGATATCTATATACAACAGAGTACAATATGATCTCCCATGATCATTGAAGTCATGTAGGCATTATTCCAATGAAAGGTAGAAACAAATCAAGAAAGATGCAACTATAAACCGATGTCTTCAAGTCTTCTACACAATCCGGCAAAGGTGCAAGTCTACATTGTGTGAATAAAGGAGTTGAGGTCAAACACAATGAGACATCGTTTGATTACCAGTCATTGAGGTATACCGTTAACAAACACGAGACAACCTACCGATGATGAAAGTAGGTATCAAGGCACCGAGTACATTCTTACAAGTATGAATAATTGATTCAGGGTCAAACACTTGAAGAATCCATCGATCAGGAGACATTGATGTATTCCCAAATGTTGATGGTGAGAGAACTTGCCACTAATGACTGCAAGCCTCTAGGTACTCATATGACTCTAGGTCTTTTCTCCAAAATATATGAGATGAAGTTGATAAAATGAGACCTGTTGAAAGGAGATCATTAAGGCATCTCTCATCATTCAGTACAAGGTACAAAGCAAGATCTTGATGATTTGGAGGAAATTGAACGAAGAACATGTTCATGAAACAACAACCTTGTGCATCTTTCGCGTGTGCCAAGTGAAAGTAGTACACAAAAAATACCCTCTGAATAAAAACCAATAAGGAAAACTGCCGAAAAAGGAGAGGAAACCACCAATAAGTATAATAGAATCCAAGACACTACATGAATCCCAATGTGTGAATAGATGTATTGTCGTCGAACACAAGGGAAACCACCCAGTCAACGACCAATGATGAAATGTCGACTTCTAGATTCAAGGTTATCTACCAATGAGGAAAGTAGGACCAGGGTGCACAATAGGACTACAACTTCATGTGATTCTGAGACACACTGAGGGTATGGCCGACATGAAAATTCAAGAGTTCTGAGGATTGGATGACATAGGTTGATAGACATCCTTTGAACAAGAGAATGAGACATATGGAATAATTTGACAGCATAGACTCGATGATGAAACTTTGAGATGCAGTAGGCATCAATCAAACTCTCCATAGGGACTAGAAACATAACCAGTCGGGGGAGTAAACTCTCTGTAACGAGCTTAGCTTCCTAAGGTCATGAAATGAAAATTTATGATGAAAAGTGGACTCAACAATTTTTTGCTTTGTTCAAAGGTGACATGACTGCTGCTAATATAAGATAATACTCCCTTCATGCCTGTATTTTTTTGTTTTTTAATAGTCAAATGAACACTATGATATAGAGGAGGAAACGAGTGTCACAAGTAAGCAAAACTAGTTCCAGCAGTGGAACATACCTATGCTCAATGCAAGGGGATGCATGCAGGAGATGGACACTCGAGGGAATGTTCCCTCCTAGGTATAGGGTGTCAAGATGAAAAGGATATAAACAGGGCCCTGCTTGGTTGAGGATGCAAACTTCTGAGGTAAACGAATTATAATGAAAAAGAGAGAACCGACAATAGGCTCAATACCGCAAGCAAGGGCATGAGATGCAATAACAACTTAACGTAAAAATATGTCCTTTTTTGTAATCTTAGTCTACTTGGTTTGAAAAAGGGATAAACTTTCACCAAATATACATCCTTTCAAAGCTAATTTACAAGTGTGAAAGAGACAAGTTCACTCGACAATATTTTCTCTTTTTGAAAACGAGTCAGAAAAGAGCTTAAATCAAAATCGCTTGGGAGTCCTCTAGGTATAGGTCATCATGTTTATGAGTGAGAAATTAGCTTCAGCATAAATTCTTGTATTATCTATAAGAGACTCTCGGTCCTAAGAAAACAATCTTTGCATGGGCACCGAATGAAGGAGAGGATCTGACTAGGGTACCCATGTTTGGTAAGCCTCTACCATTCAATAACGACACTTCTAGTAGAATATAGAAGGTTTCGTGTCACTATAAAATAGGTTTGTACCTAAGGCATATGAGTGACAGTCATAGGATGATGCAAGTGTGAATTATGGAATGGAAACCTATCCTATATGCTGGGTAGCAAAAATACCTGCCCAAAGTTACGAACGGGCGACATAACATTGAAAACCGCAAGAATCCCTAGATAAAACTACAAAAACCAACTCAATCCATTAGCGTATTAGTCCATTAGGCCAAAATATTGTCCAAAACTATGCAAAGTGGGTAAAAAATTGCTATATATAGTAAAAAAAAAAAAAATTTACTATACCATTTGTATTTTTTACCCAAATAGTAGATTTTGGACCAAATTGCCTCCGAACTTCAACTGGTGATTGCGGGAGCTACGAATGACGAAATTGACAACCATTTGGACCAGGTAATTCCTCTTCCTCTCCTCTTACTTTTCATTGGATTAGATTTTGTAATTAGGTTCCAAATTTTAAGTTATCTAGGGCGCAAATTAAATCTTTAGGTGTACATGGGCTACCGTTCATCGGGTCATGTATATGCATGATTATTCACGGTAGTCTAAAAGACAACTAGTGTATACTCATATATATATGCGACTGTGAATACTACGACCTGCGTATATGTCTATAAACATTGTTTTTTAGTGGTTGCTAACTTAAAAAGGGATTTTTATTTTACAGGATGGTGCTAGAGTGGAGGGAAAGGGAACATGAGGAGGTAGATGTTGTTGTGGAGAGAGATCTGGGGGCCCAAATGGCCTTGAAAATATGTGGGATATATAAATTATGGGCTCTTAAGGGTATGAGATCCCAAGTGAGATTGACACAGTTTCTCGTGGATTAATGGGATCCAGATAGTGAGAGCTTCAACCTTGATGGGCAACCATTAAGGATTGAAGTCGAGGACATTTATTTCTTGACGGGGTCATCACGTCGAGGTGAGGTGGTCAACCTCAAAGATCGGGGAGCTGGGAGTAGTATGAAAATAGAGTAATACATAGATGCTCATTGCATTGCAGGGACCGAGATGGTTTGGATCCAACTCCCCAATCGAGCGATAAAGAATCTAAGACTCAAGATTGTTGTCCTTGTTTTGACATGTATCACAGGATCGACCTCTTTGCATTAGGAATCGAGGCCACTTATGTTCTACTCAGTAGAGTGCTTGAGATCCACAATGTATGACTGGTGCACCTCACTACCGACTAACATGAAGAGCCAGTTAATAGAATGCAAACAGGGTAGTAAGAGGAACTTCGGATTCGCTTATATCTTGTGTAGATTTTTCTTCGAGCGGGTTGTAGGTTTGGGACCTAGAGTTGATATCATTCCTCTTAGACCTTGTGATCCATCCATGTCACGATGGACCAAGGTAATGAGGCAATAGGGGGGAGGTAGGGTGCCAACACCCTACAACAATGACTTATTCTTCTAGTGGATATGACAGGTCATGGATTTGGATGACTACCCTTACGCAGGGATCAACTTCATAGGGGACCCTGACATGAAATTACCACCAGGGACCACCTACAAAGATATAGGTATGTCAAAGTTTTTTAAATATTTTATTTTTTTGTATTTTTGTATAGGAAAGTTTTTTTTTTTTTGTATGATGTTAATTAATAATTAGACATTTATGTGATGCAAATGTAGGTCCACGACGTCCAGACGAACTTCCATGACATCGTCAAAGGCATCGGGGAGACAAGGCAGCAAGAGGGGACACAGAGAGAGTCCTTCAAAACATGCAAGGAAACCTATCTTGTTTGACACATAGGATTCTGATGGTTCATGTGGAGGATCTGTCGGAGGCTATGCAACGACAGGTGGTAGGTGTGCCCCATGCTTGGGTGCGACTCCTTCGACGTCTCGCAAATGCCGTATTTTTCTATCATGACACTCATTCGGTGCCACAGGCGTAGATGTCATGGCTATTGTATGATCGATTGTATCTGTATATTGAGGGTGTTAGCCCCAATTGTGTACTGTAAACATCATATTTTTTGAAATATATATAAAAACATGGTTCTTCGGCTTTACTTATGTTACAATGTGTACATTGATGAGAATGTTTTCTTTGATTTATTTATGTGACAAATTCCAATCTAAAACAAAATTAGCATATGAATCAGATACATAATTAGAACTCCTAGGTATGTGATGATAAGTAATAAAATGAAATTTTCATTCCAAAAGTCATACCCATAGGAATCGTCGGAGTAACGTAGCATCACGCACATGGTAACTACCATTCAACTGACATACTACTAACTGGGAGTCCAGGCAAACCTCCAAAGAATGAATACCGTGAAAAATGGCATCGCGCAAAAGTTCTATAACGACGCTATATTCGGCCACATTATTCATGGATGGACTTAGGCATACGCCACTTGAAGACACCAGTAGACCCTTGGGTGAGTAAACAACCCAAGCCTCGAAAGCCAAGTTCTGTGTATGACGAATGGCTTCGTCTGCAAATCCTAAGTAGACCGAAGACTCCGTTGACATCTGCCAACCAATGGAAAACTCGATAAACAAGATGAAGATGAAAAATACAAGAAAAATATATATAAACTAAATTACGTTAGTATACAAAGAGTTACGCCCAAGATTGGGGCTGAAGCATAATATCTTTTCAAATAGAGCCCATTCCTGGGCTCAACCAACATGTTCCCTTCATAATCTTCTAATTCGTAGGCTTCTTTTTCTAAGACATGTCGCACGATATAGGGACTGTGACACATCAGTTTGAACTTGCTTGGCCCCAATGGTTCTTTGGCTTTATCATATAGAAGTACCAAGTCACCCTCAGCATACAACCGAGGGATGAAAGACTTATCATATTGGACCTTGACACGTCTTTTATTTTCTTCGATAGTCATAGAGGCATCTCAACGTTGTTCATCCAGACTCTCTAGGTGTACGAGGCGTCGTTCAAGATCAGAAGTGTCAGGTAGGAGCGCAACTTCCAATCTAAGAGAAGGTAGTTCACATTCAATAGGTAAGATCGACTCCACACCGTGTACTAACTGGAAAGGAGAAAAACTAGTGGTAGTCTTGACCGAGGTTTAGTATGCCCAAAGTACGAGATATAGCATGATATGCCAGTCAGATTTTCTCTGGCTGACAGTTTTTTGCAAAATGGTCTTGAGAGACTTGTTCGTGGACTCTACTTGTCCATTTTCCTGGGGGTAGTAAGGGGAAGAATGACCATGCTTAAACCCAAATTTAGATGCTAGTTCTTCCATCATTTCATTCTGAAAGTGACTATAATGATCAGTGATAATCTCACCCGGGATTCTGTACCTGCCTATAATTTGATTGAATACAAAGAAAGCGACAATCTTCCGGTCGGATTTAACTGTAGGCATGGCCTCGACCCACTTAGTAAAGTAGCCAAAGACCACGATAATGTGTTGATGCCCCCCAACTGAAGTTGGGTTTCCATCTGCAAAGTCCACCCCCACTTGGTGAAGGGACTGACAGTAATGACTAGATGGAGAGGGGTTGGATGCGAGCGCATTTTTTGAGTGAACACCTGGCATGGGTGACACTTCTTAACTGCTTCAACACAATATTTAAATATAGATGGCCAAAAATCACTGGCTCATAATTTTTTTTGGGTTGTCACAAGCCCAGATAGATGACCACCACAAGCCCCCTTGTGGAAGCCGTTTAGAACAGACTCGGCTTCTTCCTGAGTTGAAAAATGACGCAAGATATTTCCTATGCCTTGACGATACAGAGTGTCGTCGATGATAATGTAGTTCTTAGCTTGGTATCATATACATCATCAGTCATATCGCGAGAGATGCTGAGGGAAATTCGAATTTTGAAGATAGAGAACAATGTCTCCATACCAGGGTTCTGACGACAATAGAAGGAAAATGTGTTCATCCGCAAATGAATAAACATGAATAAAATCCTCATCTAGCTAAGGGAAATAATATATTAACTCAACAAAGACTAGTGCTTTTTTGGACTTCGTAGAAGTGAAATCGAGATCGAACTCCTGTAGAATGACAATCCATTTATTGTACTTTCCCCCTATGATACACTTGGTAAGGACATATTGAAATGGATTGAAATTGGCAACCACAGTAGTTTTGCAGAGAAATATATAATGTCGTAACCATTGGACTAGATGGATAGAAGCCAAAGCTAGCTTTTCAACATGAGAATACTTGAGTTCAAGGTGACTAAGTTTTGACTAAGATAGTAAATGACGTGCTCGCGAAGCTCATCATCCTCTTGAACCAGCACCATACCAATCGTCTCTTCAGACGTGGGGACATAAAGTAAGTAATCTCTACTGTGGTCTGGAGAATTCAA
The DNA here is from genome assembly GCA_900067695.1 of Picea abies. Taxonomy (NCBI): domain Eukaryota; kingdom Viridiplantae; phylum Streptophyta; class Pinopsida; order Pinales; family Pinaceae; genus Picea; species Picea abies. The sequence goes on from CBVK0100069390.1 coordinate 6,838, forward strand.
CAGAGGCGTTGATACCAAGGCTTTCTTTAAAGCATCAAAGGATTCTTGGGCTCACTCATCACAAATAAAAGGAGTCTCCTTCAAAAGACGCATGAAATCCTTAGTGATATAGGCATAGTTCACTAAAAACCGACATAAAAAGTTATCTTTCCCCTGTAAAACTTGAAGTTGGCGAACAATACACGAGCGAGGAAATCAAAGTATTGCCTCAACCTTTAATGGATCTACCATGATCCTAGTCTTAGAGACTAAAAATCCTAGAAGATGACCTGACCTAATGCTAAAGATTCATTTACGAGGGTTTAACCGGATGCGATAATGACAACATATTTAAAAGACTAGCCAAAGGTGTTTAGGGTGGTCCACTCTCTTACGGGAATGAGCAACAAGATTGTCAAGATAGGCTTTGACTATGTTCTTGAGATAGTGAAATGTGAAGGTCATAATGCATTGGAAGGTTGCTCCGGTGTTTTTAAGGGTGAAGGGCATCTTTCGGTATGTGAAAGTACCCCAAGGAAAAATAAATGTCATCTTGTGTTGATCGTCAGGTTTAATTTGAATTTGGTTATAACCTGAAAATCCATCCATGAAAGAAAAAACTTCGCTCCCCGCACACTCGTTGAGAATCTAATCGATGAAAGGTGTTGGGAAGTTGTCTTTAGGACAAGCCTTGTTCAAGTCACAAAAATCCATGCATACGTGGATGGTTCCTTGACTTTTATTCACAGGAACAAGATTGGATACCCATTCAGTCAAGGGAACTAGGTAGATAAAGCCAGTATTAAGCCATTTTTCTACCTCTGCCTTAATAGTAGGGGCCTTCCAGGGATTGACAACTCTAATATGTTTTCGAATAAAGCTTAGAATATAGGTAAATCTTAATCTCATGTTCGACAATTCAAGGTTTGATTCTTGATATCTCTTCATATGACCAAGTGAATACATCTCAGAATTCCTTGAAGAGTTCGGTGTATATCAAGATTTCTTTTGGTGAACAATCTGCACCGATGTAAACATTTTCAATATTGCCAGGGATACGAGAAATATCAATTGTGAAATTAGGTGAGATACTCGATAAGTTTCCTTCGGCATAAATTTCATGCGTATCAAGTGGAACAACGCTGTGACCGACTATCTCTCTCAAAGTAGATCTAAACTCATCTTGCTCAATTCTAACAAGATCTGGGAGAAAATAAGAGCGATGATGCATATCATCCCAAGGTTTTGTCAGAATCATTTATGGCCTTGACAATATCTTCATCCGAAGGTAAAGTATCATTGAGGTATTCATGTGAACAAAACGATGAAGTGGCCCATAGAGGCTCAAGAACAGGATCCTCCTCGTCCGTTAGTGAGGTAATAGGATCTGGATCAATAGAAGAGTCAAGAACAACTTGATATGTTATCTCTGTTGTCGATAGTGGCATGGCCATTCCAGCATGTGACTGACCTTCACAAGACGCAGTCGAGAAAGGTAGGGTCCAAGGATCATTAAAATAGGAAGTGTGAAAAGGAACAAACCTCACTGAAGAAATGGGACTACTAGACATGGCATAAATATGGTGAACCGATGCAATGAATTCTAAGGTAATCATAAGGGATTAATACATTTCGACACTGATATTCTCAGTTTCTGGTTGAGAATTTTCGACCATGGGGATTGATGGTCCAACAGACGCATTGGGGCTAGCATACGCAAAGGACAACTGATCGATCGTCACGATCTTCCCATCGTGAGGAAAACATAGAGTATGAAAGATGGATGATACGATTACAGTCATAGAGTAAGTCAAATTGCATCCTAGTAAAAATTTATAGGTGAGGGGTGCATCAACCACCTCGACATCCACCTCCACCTTCTTCCCACATAACTGGACCAGAAAGGTGGGAAACATACCGTTAGGGTGGAAGAAATGATCATCAAAATAAATAAGCATGGTTGGAGACTGAGAAAGGGTTAGAGAGTCGAAGGATTTCCAACAGAACAAGGACATCACACATGTTGTAGCACCTTCATCGACAACAGTACACTTGATGGTATATTTCAAGTAACCCATGTGGATTTGGAATGCCACATGGTAAGGCAAGAGAGGCTTCACATCTTTGATGTCAAACTTGATAACTTTCAAGCCACAAGGATCTAGAGATCCTAACGTATATAGCAAGGCATTCCTCTGTGAAGGACATGTCTAGAGTACCTCCAGAGCCGACATTGCACAAGGGGTTTGACCCAGGTCCTCAACAATAGAGTAATTTTGGGTGGCTCTAGCATTAGGATTATGGGTAGAGAGATTAAGTACTCCTTTCAAAATACGAGGTGGTGGCTTTGGTTTTTCGATATGTAAGGACATCTCTGGAGGAGGAGGAGACTCTATACTAGGTACAGTTTGTGGAAAACTGTAATCGTGAGACCGAGTGGCTACATTAACCTCATATTTAACCATATTGATGCATAAATGGTCATCATCTTGCATCGGTGGGTTTTGACTCCCACTCGCCATATTTTTGGCATTCGAGGATCTCAAGGCCATGTGCTAGTTAGTGGAAAAGGATTAGTCAACACATAGGGAGGTAGAGATAAAAACCTCGCAGCTTCCACAAGTTTGGGACATAAATGGGTAAGGTGATCATCCGTACAAATCTTACAGGGAAACTTCACCTTTCAATTTTCTTTATTTCCCTCACCAACATTATTATTTTCCTTCTCATTATTACCATTTTCCTTGGGTCTATTATTATTCTTCCCACCCTTACGATTATTATTATGTCCTTTCTTCTTATTCCCGTATGGTTTTTGGTTACCATTTGGGTCGATCGATGATTGAACAGAATGTACATCCACTGACTGAGTGGGATTGGAGGACACAGATGAATTTGGCCCTCGTGCAGACTAGTTTAGATACAACTCTTTCAAATGTATTTTCACCGAGTCTGTAGATTTCACATTGACGAAGCCTACAATGCCATCAACATGAGGTCCGATATTTTTTCTAGGGTCATAGTTTGACCTTGGTGCATCTGTTAGAATATCGTATAAAATCCGAGATTGAGCATATATAAGATCTAACTGTTGGGCTTTAAAAATCGCTTCTTCCTCATATGTAACCCCAGATGTAGAAACATCCTTCGAAATTTAAGGTTGTAGAGACTTAAGGAACCACTCTAGTAGGAATTCTGGGGGTATCCAGATCTTGATCAACCTCTTATGTCTGTGCCACTCCTGGATGTGATCCGAGATATGAGTGGCTTTGTCCTAGCATAAGGTCAAAATAAGTTTTAAGCCAGCATCCTAACGAACCGAAAATTGGAAGTGGTTAAGGAAGACTAATACCATCTGACTAAAGGTTCTGTATTCCCCCCTAGGTAGTTCGATATACCATTTCATAACAACCCTCGTGAGGATGCATTGAAACAATATTAATGAATAAAATCATTTTTAAGGGAATTCGAAGGGCACCAAAAGTGAAAAGTAGTAACGTGATCACTAAGATCTTCACTATTCTCTCCTTCGAATTTTGGAATATCTAAAGGAATCTTGGTGGGAACGGGGGGCCATGTCATATCATGACACACATGATCGTTCATCAACTTAGACAAACCTGGCAGATTGAGCGTGTCCAGAAAAGGGAGACAGGGTTGTGGTATCTGGCACCAAGCTCCCTGGAAATATTGTGGTTGGTGAATCACAGCCCATCCAGGGTTCTGGTAAGCACCATGGCCCTGTCTGGGATTGTAAGACCCTCCTCCGAACTGATTCATAAGAGGGTGGTTGGGAACCATTTCGGTAGGAATGTTCTGATGAGGGTTATAAAAAATCCCCCCAGCCGGAGTGGATCCAGGTTGGGGGTTGCCCAAGGAATGAAACTGACTTCCTCCAGGTGTAAATCCGAAGGATAAAGGTGGATTCATCATGCAAAATGTGTTGATTGGAATCGAAGCAGAGGAGGTAGGTGTAAAGGACAGACCATAAGAAATAGCTTGTCCTCCGGGTTGGTTTCTCCATCCAGAAGTAACATGATTAGACCCACAATTAAGAGGAGGCATGCCTCTAATAGTTGGAGTCATTTGAGGGGAATGAGTGCCACCAAAATAGAATGGAGTATGTGGAGGAGTTGTGCCCCCAAGTCCACTACTAGCATTTATGCCAACCACTAGGATGGAGTTTGAAACTGCAATGTGAAATTTAGCATACCATAGGAAAAAGGACTAGAGGCCATAGGGATGGACTAAACATTATAGCTCGAAGAGTGACCAAGAGACCCAAAAGGGTTCATGGCTATAGGTTGAGCATTCACTATAGGATAGACAACGATGATGATAGGCACTTCTGGCACTACAACCATTGTGGTTGAAGGTCTTGAAGGGGTACCATTAATTATAAAAGGTATGGGAGTTGAAGGGTTCCCAATATCTTGATGACTTGGTTCAGTACTCATCCTTGTACGATCACAAGTATGATAAGTGGAGGTGTGTGTACCACGTTTGATAACTTTACGCCTCTTAGAGAGAAAAGACTCAAAATGAGGTGGTATCTATAACAATCGTTGAGACCTACGGGAAAGCTGGTCTGGCTCCACGATGACTCAAGACTTGAGATACAAAAAAACAAATCCTAAGGCCAACTAGTAATAAAAGAGCACACCAAAAATAATCAAATGACCAATATGCACACAAATAGGATAAAGTGGTTGAAAGGGACCTCCCTCTCTAAAGTAGGTATGCCTCTCCCAAGAGGGGCATGAGACTCCTCTGCTAAATATTGGATGTAACATAATCAGTTATAAGGTCCCTCGTGGGCTTAACAATGAGTCGGTCAGGTACCCCGGAGAGGTAATCCTCCATAAAGGTTGTGTGTTGTCTGACCCTTATATGAACCAGGGTACCTGCAGAATAACCCCTGCAAGTAACGTATGTGGTATCTAAGTCAAGCAACTAAGCAACCATGGTATAACCGATGCACAGGTGAACAATTGTAAGTCAGGTCCACCGTATGGGTAGGGTAGCAAAGCCCAAAACCTTGAAAGCATCACCTCTCACAGAGGTAACGGTACTAGAAAGATCCCCAGAAATATATCCGACGCTAAGAAGGTATCGGGGGGATATCCCTTCAACCAACATCACGCGACCTCGTGCTTAAATCTGGTGTAAAAGGAGCCTTCTGATATTACTGATTATACAATGGATTTCTCCACTCCCTTAGTCCTACACATATGTTGATTTAATAGCCTTGGATCCTAGGGATTCAAGCATTCCTTTGATTTCTAAAATATATGAAGACTATTCATCCACTTGAATATTTAATAATTAAATTTCTAATGCTAAAAACTATCTAAAAATTTCATGGCCTCTAAGAATTTATCATCGTTAGGAAATATCATGGTCGAAGAAGTAGGTGTGTGGTGTTCGTTTTGAATGACACATACGATGAATATAAAGAGTGGGTGTGTGAGTGATCTTTGATTCTGGAAACCCTCCCATATCGTCAAGGCATGTGAACAGTTTACCCATGTCAAATATCGGTACATACAAAAACATTTTGAAAACAATTCAATGTTGGCCCCATTCATAGGTCATTGTTGCCCATCATGTACTATATCCCTAGTACAATGTCTTTTAATAGTTTTTTCCTTTAAAATTCGACTAAGAAAATTAAAACGAAACGAGGACGAGATGGGTCTATATATAGAGTGGGTCTGTGAGTAATATTTTAGTTTGGAAACCCTTCCATATCGTCAAGGCATGCAAACAATATATCCATGTCAAATTTCAGCGCATACAGAAACATTTTGAAATAATTTCAACGTTGGCCCCATTCATAGGTTATTGTTTCCCATCATGTACTCTATCCCTAGTACAATGTGTTTTAGCTATTTCCTTTAAAATACGATCAAGATGCATGACGTCCCCTCATCTAGTACTGCAAGGGAATGCAATAACGCAGATAAAGAAGTACTTGATTAATCACAAAATCTTCAATATCAATTATTTCTTGTCTTTTTTTTTTCTCTCATCTAAGTACTATTTAGCTCCATAAAGAATATAGTATGAAATCATTATTTAAATACAAAATATCATCTATCTCCTTCTTCTTGCCACGACCAAAATCATGGTCCTAATTGGCATGATGTTGGTTTTGAACAACACAAGCAATGAATATAAAGAGTGGGTGTGTGAGTGATATTTGAGTATAGAAACCCTCCCATATCGTCAAGGCATGTGAACATTATATCCATGTAAAATTTCGGTGCAAACAGAAACATTTTGAAAATATTTCAAAGTTGGCCCCATTCACAGGTCATTGTTGCCCATCATGTACTCTAGCCCTAGTACAATGTCTTTGAATAGTTGTTTCCTTTAAAATTTGATCGAGAAAATTAAAACAAAATGAGGATGAGTTGAGGTGATATATAGAGTGGGTGTGTGAGTAATATTTGAGTCTGGAAACCTTTCCATATTGTCAATGCAATGCGAACAATCTATCCATGTCAAATTTCAATGCATACAGAAACATTTTGAAAGAATTTCAACGTTGGCCCCATTCACAGGTTATTGTTTCCCATCATGTACTGATCTATCCCTAGTACAATATATTTTAGTTTTTTCCTTTAAAATACTATCGAGATGCACGTCCCCTCGTCTACTAGTATTGCAAGGGCATGCAATAACGTTGATAAAGAAGTACTTGATTAATCGCACAAGCTTCAAGTCATTTTACGTCTTTGTTTTTTTTTCTCATCTAAGAACTCTTTTTCTCCATAAATAAAATTAGTATGAAATCATTATTTAAATACGACATCTCACCTATCTCGTTCTTCTTTCCACGACCAAAATCATGGTCCTAATTGGCATGAATTTGGTTTTGAATGACATAGACGATGAATATAAAGAGTGGGTGTGTGAGTGATATTTGAGTCTGGAAACCCTCCCATATCGTCAAGAACAGTCTATCCATGTCAAATTTTGGTGCATAAAAAATCATTTTGAAAAAAAATCAATGTTGGCCCAATTCGCAGGTCATTGTTTCCCATCATGTACGTTATCCCTAGTACAATGTCTTTTAATAGTTGTTTCCTTTAAAATTTGACCGAGAAAATTAAAATGAAATGCGGATGAGATGATTCGATATATAGAGTGGGTATGTGAGTGATATTTTAATGTAAAGCTAAATAAATGAACTTCTATTGGTTTCTAGAATAATTTATTCTCTACTAAACAAGGCCAACCACATGAAGGTCGAAGCTCATATGGCCCCTTCCCCCCCTCACATCACTCTCAATTCCCTAATACTCAATCTATAAAATAGAAAATAAACAAAAGAAGCATAGTAATCATGCATAGAAACTACCAAAACAAAAATGAAATAAAAATTAAAAACATGTAATTAACCCACATAAAAATTTATTTAAAGAGAATAATTCATACAAATTAAAATATCTAGTTATGTACCTCATCGACAAACACAACATTTGTATCATCCTTCTTCTGTATCTTCTTCTTGATCATCTAACTCGACATATGTATCAACATCCGGTTCAGAAACAATGTTGAAAGGATTGATGATATCATCATCGTCATCAATGTCATTTTCAAGCATATCTTCATCGATATCATCGTCAAGAACTAGCGCATTGTCTCCTAAGCTTGGTTCATCTTCTATGTATTCTTCATCTGTCGACCCATATCCTTCCTTCTCTAGCTCTACATCATATTCTTCTTCAATATCATATTCTTCATCTACAATATACTTTACTAGCTTTCCTCTTGGATCATATCTAACAACAAATGACCAATCCCTCTTACCTGGAACCTGGATCATATCTAACAACAAATGACCAATCCCTCTTACCTGGAACCTTTGAATAAAAGACTTGTTCACATTGACTTGGAAAAACATAGTGGTCATTTTCTTTTTCAAAAACCATTGTTTTAATCATCGGAAATCCGTTGGCATATTCAATAACAGTTATTTCCTCATCATGTTCATGCATTCGTAACCTATACCATTTGACATCGAAAAACACTAATTTGAAGGAGTGAGATCGGAAGAGCGGTTCAGCAGGAATGCCGAGACCGATCT
>CBVK0100069391.1:0-14914 GCA_900067695.1 Picea abies
AAATCCGACCACTCCATCTGTTTTTCCTTTAGGCCCTTGGCCAACTTTAGATCCTTCCACCATATGCTTTCTTTTCCTTTTAGATTATAGATGGCCATTCTAACCTTCATATTGTTGGAATAGTTGTAGATTTGGAAATACTTTTTAATGTCCAATAACCATGCTTCAATCTCCTCCACTTTTCTGGATTCCCTGTCAAAGGTGGATGATTTGATTTTCTTAAACTCTCCCTCTAGGTGGTCCACCTCTTTTCTTTTTCTTCTTGTGTTTGTCTTATCTTCTGTTGATGGTGTACCTTCGAAAGAGTTGTCCCCTTTTTCTCCTTCAGGACAAAAATTTTTGGAGGCCCTTTTACTAACCTCTTCTTCTTCATTATTGTCTTTCAGGATCTTCTTTGTTACTATGCTACGCAACAATACTTCATTTATCTCTTGCTATTCTTGTTCTACTTTCTTTAGTTTCTCATTTTCTTCTTTGAAAACTTGTAATTCCACAATGAGATTTCTCATAGTTTCTAGAACTTCAGTTGGTGAACGTTCGTCATTGTTTTGTCTCTGTTCTTGAAGAGGTCTCTGTTAAAGATTATCCTCAAGTCTCATCTTAGCTTCATTCTGTGCTGCCATGATCACAATAGAAATAAAGTTTTTTTTTCTATTTGTATCAGTAATTGGTTTGTTAGTTTTTTCATAGAACAGAAAAAATGTGCTAAGCAAATATTGTTGGCCCTGTATAAGGTCCAGTGCTATAAATTTTGCTCTGATACCATATGTAATGTACCCCAAATTTGTCACTCGATTTTTTTTTTTTTAAATTGGGATCATTAGAATTATTCATATGCTTTAAATACCTTTCCACGTTTTCTTAACTATAATAATAGAGTGACGTCATTACTTATTTTATCTTCTATCATTTACACATAGCATTTCCTATATTAGTTATAAAAGGAAGACTCTATCTCGATCCTATTCTTAAGGAAGGTGGAAAGTAGTTAGGTTCCTTAAACAAATAGATAATGTGATTACCATAGTACTTTTAGTTTGGAAGCCCAAAACATAGGGCATACTATGGTAACACAAGGAGGTATACAATGAACCTAGGCCAAATGTATTGACTAAACTAAAGGTCAAAAGTGATAGGTTTCCATTAACTGAGTTAATGGTATCGAGACACCAAAATGTAAGTATTAACGCTTTGTAAGGGTTGCAATTAACAATTGGTATGACTGCTCTTTTTAACCTTCCCTTTTGAACTAGCCCCACCAACAAAATGGTTAACGATTCTAACAGTAGGAATAAAAACCCTAACTAAACTGAGACAAAGACTGAACCAGAGTCCTAACGAGTTGACATGGTATTCGACATAATTTGATGTGAGGTTGGCAGATAATGATTGTCATGGTTTAAATTACACCCTGCCTGAAATATTTATGGCATCCTGAAATGTAATCCCTTGGGATCAATGTTCGTCCGATGTACCCATTGGAATCCCACCACCTCACTCTAATCACATGGCTGAGGTACCACTTTTCATTAATCACCATTGATCTATTCGGCGGGGTTCCCTATGATTTATTGTTTCAATATTTACCCTAGGTTCTATGAGCTGCAAAGAAAAGCACTCTGCGTTGATGTCTACAACTTTTCTTTGCATAATCCCGGTGATGAGGAGGCTACCTTCTCTGTACAAGAAAGGAAGTGTTATTTGTCTATCTGGTCCCTCTTTCATCAGTTAAGTTCTTCAGAACCTGTTTCTTGGTTGACTGTAATCTATCTGGGATTTAGTCGCATATTGAAATTCTCTCTATAATTGTCTTTTTCTTTCTATTGTTGGTTGAGAACCTCCTTTCTCATTAATCTTGACTCACAGAAATATTTTCCTTTGAACTCTCGTTATATACACAAGAGTTGCAATGATGTTGGTAATGGTATGAACTCTTTCATTAGGGGGTCGTTCATTCTCCAATGGTCATTATTTTGTAATGTCTTTTACATAGGAGTTTAAGTTCCTATATTAGAGGGTAGTCTCAATTATGTTCAGGTTTTGTTAGTACATAGTTTACCCTCAGTCTTTTCTGTGATATGTAGCCGGATATTTTTTCTTTTCTACAACGGAGTCACTTGCGACATACCGATCACTGCTCATCCAATGGTAGATCCAATTTAGTGACCCTAAGCGTTTTAACACAAACTACTCATGTAGAGTATCGATATGCTAAGAGATTTATCATGACTCATACCTACTTTCGTGAGGGTTCTTCGTCAGGGCCAGGATTCGATCCTCGTGGCCCCAAAAACGTGTCCTTTATGTACTTGTTATTTCCTTACTGTGATCTATGTTAATATGAACTGCATTTTCCTTAAATACATTGTTGGATCGCGTTAAGTCCTTAGGTTTTCAACTTCTGAACTTACCGTAGAGAATATGGCATTCTAGGGGTACAAACCGCAATACATCCCTGTAGTTCGAGGTAAGGTTTTCTTTTCTTTATCATTATAAAGGATTTGGATTCATTCAGAGTTGACCCTAATCATGGTTGTATGCATTTAATCATATGTTGAAGGTCTATACTGTGCGATATTATTATTTCATAACCTTAATAAATTCCTTAACCATACACTTCATTGGGAAGTACGGTAGTTATAATATATAAACTCACCTCGGTTTGTCAGAAAGAAATAGACAGAGGTTTTAGGTACCCCAAACCTTGTTTAGATCTCATTATCCTTTATCTTCGACCCGTAGCTTACATTTTTTTACAGTTGTAAGAGCGAAATACCGTGGCTTCATTGGTGATCTGCATTCGTATAAGATTTATGGAGTACATTTTTGTTCTGTATATTCTTGATCATTTTGATTTCAAAAGATTCTTTTATTTATTTTTGATATTTAGGGTTTAAGGATTGATTATTGTGATCTAATGATGGGACCCCTGGTTGCTGTGAGGGTACCCATCAGGTCGACCTTGGACCACTTCCCCCTTCCGGTCTGTGGATGACTCCTTCAATGATGTAGGTGGAACAACAGGTCTAAGTTGTAAGTTAAGTGATATTAGAAATCATGTCTATAACATTTTGTAGCATAGAATTTATCCTGGAATTTTAATCTAGGTTCGTCATTCTATTTACTTCTATCTTAATACTTATTAATTTTTCTTGGTCTTCTCGTAGGACTGTTGATGTCCGCAGTCTCCCTATTCAGGGAAGCATCCTGTACAAAAGGTACTTGGGTTCTATTTGCAGTGTTCAAAAATATTAATCCAGGTTCTATTGCATGAAAGGGTTTTGTGATAGAATACAATTATTGTGGAAAGAAGCACCAGGATCCTATGACAGCTGGTTAAATGTATACTTAGTTTAAAAGCAAGGACATAAGGGAAAACCCCATACTGTGAGCTTGTCTTATGTTTTTACCATTCCAAACCTTTTCTTCTGTGTTAATGTGATGAAACTAGAAAATAATATTTCCTTCTAAATGTATATCTGATTTAGATGGAAACTCAGTTCTAAGTTACACAACAATTAAACATTTTGTTTCCATACTTAGATATTTTATAACTCAGAACTCTATAGATGATAGCCATTTATACTCATATAATAGAATTCTATTTTATATCTCCTGCTGGCTCTACTTTCATCTGTTATAAGGATTCAAATGTTCTTTAGTAATTCCTATTGATGTGCACTTTTCGAAATCACCGAAATATGTATATGCATATAAAATTATATGATTCCAAAATTTATGTCTTTCAATTCATTGAGCTTTCGCTCCTATATTATTTTATTTCAGAACTTCGTTTAAGACTAATTGAACTGTTCGCTTTCATTTATATCATTGGCATCTGGTGGCTTTCATACAATAGGCATTTAAGTGAGTATGAAATTTGGTATAGGCATCTATACATACATCTCTCTCTATATATATATATAGTTACTTCCTATTATATGTAATCATTCCAAGTCTTAAATGACATTTGCATAGCGTGATCATCATAACTATTTATTACAACATGTCTATTTAACCTATAACAATATATGTATATATAAATCTAAGATTTCAAGTTTACTTCATGGATTCTCTTTGGTATTCTTCAATCAACAATAATCTTTAAGTTGGTTACTTATATGCAATTAATCACATGCCTGAAATACTAGGGTTAACACAATATAGATCCCATATAACTTAGATACATCTTCCATGTGCTTATATAAAATAGTCCCATCTACAATTAATACACACATAATTTATTACTCAAGGAATATAATAAAACTCTAAGAGTTATACTACAATTTATTTCATTTCAACAGTAATTTAATCAATAGAAAAATTCACCCAGAATTAAAGAGATGTATCGTATCAACCATTAAATCAAATAACATTCTATTAGAAAGGAGTAGATAGACATATATGAGCAAGTTGTCGAACAACAAATGGAATAGCCAAGTTCCTCCCAACCTCAGAATGGAACAACCAATCTACTTGTTATGTTCACCCCTAGACTAACCATGAACCCATGAGGGTGAACTCTAGAACTCGTCCTTGGCAATAGTCCTTCAGTTTTAGAAAACTTCTCCTTGCCTCACACGCAGAAAATAGTGTTCATAACAGCAAGTGATAGTTATTTCCCCTAGCATACTAGGCAGCATATCCAAAATCATTTGTGCCTAGGTCTTTACCCCTTGGGAATTTTCGCATCTTTCCAAATCCCTGATTTTCAGGGGCTCTCAATGGCCAAATTCGTGATTTTCCACTTGTAACATTCATCCATGTGGTAGTTCCAACATGTTGCCCACTCATGGAGTCATGGTCATCTGATTTCAACCTAGCCGTTCCATTTGTCCCTCAACAATAAATATAAAAATATTTGTTTTCTACAAGTGTCATAGTCAAAGAGTTGGTTGGGTCAATTCATATCTTTGTCCAATAGTCAAAATCATAATTTACAATTAACTAAATTCGAAATTCATAATTTCCATGAATAGCAATAATTTTCAAATTTCGAATTTACCAAAAATGGAAATAAATTCCTAAGTATTTTTAGACTTAAAAATATTTTATTTTTTGGGGATGTTACAAACATCTTCCCAAGAGTAATGGTGTTGAGAACTATACCACAAGTAGCTATCCTCCAGTGTTGGAGGGTGTTTTCCTAGAATGTTCTTATTTTTTGTATTTTCTTGAGATGATTGTAGTTATTTTTTAACACATTATAATATTGGTAAATGTGATTTACTTGAAGCAATCATTACAAGTGTAAAAATGACTAAATAGTCTCTTTATTTTCTACAACTAGTACCATGATTGAAATGGTTGAGCATTAAGGTGTAGAGTAACCAAGTGCACCGTGTATTTGATAGAAGTTCATGTAGAATAAAATATTGTCCAAGTTGTACTAGCTATGTATAAAAATAAATTCCATCAAAACTATTAATATCAATATTTGAAAAAAAAATGGTATTATATTTCAAGGGAATTGATCAAACCATAGAATGACCTTGAACCAAGTCTAGACCTAGATATTGGGGAGAAAAATGATTTTTGGACTTGTTTTAATATGTCAAAGATATCATTTGTTTGGTTTCACGGCTGATTGAGAGGATGGATATTATCTTCCAAGGTACTACTCTCATGGGTGAGTGATATCTAAGTATTCTCGAGGAACACCTTACACTCTTCTCAAATGGCATCCTTGAGCACCTGAAGGTTGAAAAAACATCATATCATAGGGGTGTCCTAATCAAGTATAACTGATGTTTATTAGGAAAAAGGTATTAGTGTAGTTTATGGAACACATGTATACATAGGAATGAATATAAGGAGGGATCTGAGTAAGCTTTGATACATTATAGGGGAGAGGCTAGGGGTTTGTAATTTTAGGGTTTTGTAAAGGGGAAAAGAGGGATTAATATGCCAAACTTAGAAAAATGTGTGAAATATTGCAAAAACATTATTGGTACACTAAACATCACCCCACCTTCTTACCCCTAACTGACTTGATAGGGGATTCCCATGGTGATGTTTTTCTATGAAGTTAAAATAATCTACTTAGAATTAATGGTATGAATCTAAATAATCATTAACATTCAATGTAAACAAATAACAATTTGTTTAATTACCAACAAATCAAAATAATGATTTAAAAAAATAATATATTATATTATGTAGCCACTTTGAATGTGAAACCTCCAAATTATCACTTTGATGGGGTTAAATTCCAATGAGTTCACATATACCATCATAACCCCTCCATATATATGATGTATTATTTAAGTATTCAAACTAAATAAACAAAAAGAGCATAATGGATGTGGATAATTACATATCATTGTAAAACAAAGAAAGATAGAGATAAAAGTAGATAAAGAGAAAAACAAAGTAATAGTAAAGGTAGTTGTATAACATTTAATCTACATGCATTATCAATAAAATATTCTCACCCATTAATCATTACATAATAGATTTTTCATATATTCCAATTGAATTCATGCAATGCATAAAAAAATATTTAGAAAATCCACATTCCATTTCATCTAAAAATAAATATAAATATTAACTAGCAATCAAATGCAAATCCAATGAGTTATCTATTTAGCAATGATTCATTATCCAATTATAGGAATCATTTATGTGTTCCACCCCAAATTAGTACATGATACCACAAGAGAAAATGAATCTTCTATGAATTTTAATCTCACTCAACCTAACACTCACTCAGCCTAACACACAGTGCCCAAGAATTCATATAAGCCATAAACTACATAATACCATCAAAGGAGCCCCCCATGTGTCTTTCCTAGTCTTAATTGAACTCTAATATTCATCCCCTTATAGAAAAAGGGGAAGGTGTTTCACTTCCTTTCTTTAGTACTTTATGGACATTATTTCCCTTATTTGCTCAACAGTTCCACACGAATATGTCTTTTTCTTCTTTTCATAGTATTTTAGAACCTTTCCCTTCATTACTTTAGTATAAAAAGAAATAATATGATATATCAAATGATATTTAGTAAGTTTTAGAATTGTATACCATTATATCAATCAAGAGTAAACACAAGAATTCAAATTTACAATTTTCTCAAATATTGTAGACATTTCATCCATGGTTATCTCTTAAAAACCAAGACATTTCCTCTCATATTTTTATTAGCATGTCATCAACTTACCATAAGTTCTCACTAGCAATAATCCCATGGAATTATCTTAAAATTTTGTAGGCATAATTAGGATGGGCTTCAAATAGGTTACTATGTAACCAAGGAGAGGAAAATCCAATAATATGGAAGAGGAATAATGACATGTGTTGACAATGAAGGAAATGACGAGTGAAAGGAAACGAGATCAACTTCAAATAGGTTACTATGTAACCAAGGAGAGGAAAATCCAATAATATGGAAGAGGATAATGACATGTATTGAGAATGAAGGAAATGATGAGTGAAAGGAAACGAGATAAATTTTATTTGCATGAGTTATACCCCATTTTCGAGGATGTGACCACTTATAGTTGGTACAAATAAGAGATATTTTAAGGACGAGAGAATAAGAAAGGGCAATACTCGCTCAAAGGATATCCGTCAAGGTCAATCCATGCATGCGCCCCATTTCTTTTTCCCGACTTATATCGCCATCTCTCCAAAATTGTTAGTAAATATTATTTTTCTTATATACCTTTTTATAGATTGCTTTACATATATTAAACACACCATGTTAATATACACATGGTCATTCCTAGAAACATAATATCCACACTACAATGTTAGCGAAATTGGAATCAAGATCATTTGGTAGCTAGGAATTTGCCTTGTTATTCACAATAGGAATATCTACAATAAATTTTACATCTTTACAAGATGTATCATTATAGCTCAAATAAATTAGCTTTACACACTTCACATAAATAACTATTTAACCCACAATATGCTTATGTGCACATATGACTCACTTTAAAGTTTTGTATGCCATGCCTAATGTTGAATATATGTATCTAGTGGTAAGTTATAGATGATTAGGGAATCGAGAAAGATGCCTTATAGTATAAAATACTATTTATGCATATGATTAGGGAATCGAGAAAGATGCCTTAGAGCGTAAAATACCATGCATGCATAAGTAACATTTGTCTTCTCTATAAACATAGGTTCATGGGACCATCTCCGAGTGGTTGTGAAAACTGGAAAAATCTTCTAGATTCTCTTTCCTTAATAACCAGAAGGAAGACACTTTTATAATTCTCAACACGCTATCAATAGTTACAATCACTTATCCTCCTTTGAATTTTGAATCTCATAATCACATCTTTTGCCTTGAATTGTTCATCTCAAATCCATGATATAAAATTATATATTAAAAATCTACAATTTAGTCTTAAACTTGAAACTCATAGGATTAGGATTAAGTAATTTCCCCCTTCATTTTATGAAATGTTAAAGACCTTGTGGGTTCACCCTTTAGTCCCATCTATTTAAAAAAGAGAATATAGATTAGGCTTTTTGCTAAATGTTCATAGAAAATTAGGTGTGAGTAGTTAATATGGATTAATCCCCACATATTTCTATTTCTCTTTGTATTTATAAGGTTATTATTCATAATTCCTAATGATGGAAATAAGTTGGACTTTAATCGAAGAGTGAGTTAAAATGTGAACAAACTCAATCTTTTCGGTGAGTCTATTCACTCATTTTTTTGAATTTTTGATGATTTGGGTCGTCTTGAAATGGGACAAGAGCCTTAAAGAAAAATTCTAAGGTCAAAGTTCTCATCGATTCAATTGAAATATAAAATAAATAAAATTCCTACCCATTTTTGGAAGAATTTTGATAGAAATTAGTTTGTCGAGTTTTTGATGTACTTATTGAACTTGACAAAAAATAAGTACTTGATGGTCTCAGTATTAGTCTCTACCAAAGAAGGAACTATGTTTTTTTCTACAAAGTCAACTTGAGTTGATTTTTTTATCAGTTTAGTCAATTCATAAAACATTTCCTAATGTTTTGTCAAAAAACTGTTAACCTGAATATCTTGAAGAAGAAATTTTTTTTTTTTTTAATTTGTTTATTTATTGGTATAAAATTCCATGGTGAGACTTAATTCCCTACATGGAGGGAAGTATTTAAGAGTATTTTTCATATTCAAAAATTGATTTAAGAAATTAAAAAAATGAAGAATTTCAACATAAAATATGTATTCTTAATCTTAAATCTTTTTGCATTTATTAATTCCATAATATATGTTAGGATAAAATAATCCACACAATAAATTAACCAGGAAAGAGAAGAAAAATATAAGAAATAAATAAATGACAAGAACACACAGTACCTATAGATTTTACCCTGGAAACCCAAACCCATGAAAACGATCATTCCTTGAGAATATTTCTCTCTTGTTTTCTTATTCATTCATAAAATATAGAGTTACATGAATAAGATTGGTATACAACCAAGACAAAATAATCATACTACACTCTTGAGTTACAGAAGAATAACCCTGCAACCAATTCGACTTCCATCTACATGACTGTCATGATTCTTCTAAATATTCATCAACTATTAATATTTAAATGTTCTTTATTTATAGAATTTACAATGTGCAAAAACCTAAATCATGGCAGCCAAAAAAAAATTACAGTTCCACATAGATGATTGGATGAAATCCCTTAAATATAGGGATTCTATTACACTTGACTTTCGAGTGGTTTTCTAGTCGACATCCTAGTCAACCTCGAGCCAGTCTCTTCTCAGCTTCCACTTGACCTCTTGTCTCTTGACCTTCAACTTCATGGTATACCACTTCAAAATTGAATTTTGGGTTGATCACTTTGACCTTGACATAAGTGTTGAGTTGAATTAACTCATCTATCGAATGATCACCTAGTCGATCCACCTACAATAGATAGTCAGATGATTATTCTTTCACTGCAAAGAATATAACAACCCAACATTCTCCCACTTGTTGTCTTCTTTGTTGATAGAGGAGAACTTGAACCTCTATTCATAGACATGTGGAAATAATGCCCATTTCCTCTCTACACCAAGACAACTTCACATCGCTCATAGACTTGGTCAAAGACTCTACTATGTTTTCCAAGGTGTCTACCTTCTCCAAAAACACCTTCTTTATTCCAACCATGTCTCTCAGAAAATCATATTATACATCGATATACTTTATTGTGGAATGGTAAGTTGGGCCCTTTTCCAGGAATATTTCAATTTGACTATCACATTTTATATTCTTATCTTTTGGCTCAAACCCAATGCTCGAACACAATCAATTCAATCATACAACTTCTTTCCTTGCATGAGTGGTTGTCATGTATTCAAATTTTTCATTGACAAGGCTATGACCACTTGTTGGTTACTCCTCCAACTAATTTCTCCCCTAAACATATTGAACACATACCAATTAGTTGACCTTCGTCAATCCATATCCCCATCCTCATCAACATTGAAAAAGACATGTACATTTACTTCCCTCATAGTTTCAGGTTTCCCTTGATAGTATATAGCATATTCTATTGTGCCACACAAATACCTAAACACTCTCTTAATAACAGTCCAATACTCTTTTTGAATTGTCGACATGTATATGCTCAATACTCCCACTCCATGATCAATGTCTAGTCGAGTGAAGACCATCACATACATCAAACTAATAATGGAACTAGCATAGAAAACATGTGCCATGTCATCTATTTCTCCTTATATCTTTGGAAACTATTCAAAAATTAGTTTTTCTCCCACAAGAATTGGTAACATGACTAGCTTTCAATCCAACATGTTGAAAATCTTCAATATTGTTTCAATATACTTTCTTGGATTTAAACAAAGCTTTCTAACTACTCGATCTCTCTCGATCTCCATTCCCATAATGAATTTCACTGCACTGAGATGCTTTATGTTGAACTTGGAGGGAAACTGCATCTTCACCTCCTTTATTATGTGCATTTTTTTCCCACCAGCAACATGTCTTTGACATGCAAAGATACATATATGGAAAAACCACCTTCTTCCTTGGAATATACATAGTGATCAACCTTGCTTCTCACAAATCCCAAATTAAGGATGTATGTGTGAAACGTTTGGTACCACATCCTTGGCAATTGTTTAAGACCATAGGAAATTTTCTTAAATTTGGACACAACTCTTTCTTTCTCTTTACTATAAATTGTTCACGCTATTTCATGTATATTTCTTCTTCTAGGTCCCCATGTAGAAATGCTTTCTTCAAACCCATTTCCTCTATTTGAATATGAAATGTTGCAGCTAGAGACATTAGTAATATAACGAAAGTTAACTTTGGAACATGGAAAAAAATATCACTGAACTCGACTCTCTCAACTTGAGTATATCCTTTCGCTAACAGTCAAGATTTGAATTTCTCAACCCGATCTTCTACATTCAAATTTTATTAAACACCCACTTGCAACCAACAAGTTTCCTTCCATTACATAGTTGTACCAAATCCTACATATAATTCTTGCACAAGGATTCCATTTCTTTTACCATGGCATACTTTCACAATTTACCCTTTGTCAAGTTGTCTCCCTCCTTAACCGAATTGGGCTTCTCATGAGTGGAAGATAAAACAAATTTAGAATGGAAATTAGGAAGACTATATCGTTCATATGGTTTACTTACTCATTCATATATCCTTACAACCAGAGTCAGTTGTTCCACCTCTTCGTTAAAATTTCAGTTGACTCATCTGAGTCTTGTTCTTTGTTCCTCAGCTCAAAGAGCAACTTCTCTAGGTATTTAACTATTTGAACCTCTTAAGAATTTATGTTCCTCCCACTTCCATGAAGAAAACATATTGACTCTACATTGTTTTCCTGAATGGAAAATCTTGTAGCTTATATCCTTTCATTCCATCCTTGTAGTTGATGAAAATACACTTGACTTCCTTATTGTCGAGCTTCTTCGTCTTCTCCTTGGGAACATGCATAAATTTATCATAGCCAAACACTCTAAGATGTGAAAAAGGAATATCTCTTTTGTCTAGTCTATAGACAAGACAAGGCTAAAGTATTGTTATCATAGTAGTCTATTGAGGGATCAGGGTGACAGGATACTGAAGATTAAAGTAGAAAGTCATATGGTTCGGTTGATATTCATCCTCGAGTCTTTGTTGTGGTTGACAAATCAGCATATCACTACAATCTCTAGTCCCCATACTATAGGCACATTGGTCTCTTCGAGGTATGTAAGTTCCTTATCTCTGTCCACTCCTTAGAGTTAAGTAATTTATTAATATTTATGTATTTATTATTCTTTATCTATGTTGAAATATTAGGTTAATATTTATTTGGGTCACTTTTGTATATATATATTTCCTTCAGTAGAATCAGTTATTACATCAAGGGACATCTTCCTATTCTTTTAAGATGTCCAATGTACCAAATAAGTCTAGGTAAGGGCCCTTTTAATCCATAATCTCAATAACTTCAAAATCAACTACAATATTCACTCCATCCATATCTATCTCCACATCTTTAACCCTTCCAAGAGGAAATTATTTGTATTGATTGGCCAATATCAACTAAATGGGTAGCCAAACTAGCTTTGGCTTCCCCATCAATTACCAATACTTCTTTGGAAGGATGTTCATGTCCCATCAAAGATCCAACATGGAAACCTTTATCCCATAGCCTCCTAACTCCATGGTCATCTTGAAATCCCTTATTATTTTTGGGTTCTTCTAAGCTCATCTTACATTGATCTTAAGAAGAGTGTAGTGCCCTGTTTTACCTGATTACTATTATAAGACAAACTTATTCTAGTTACTGACTCTTATTCGTTTATAAGATTTAATTTTTAATATGATTGAGCAATTTGAGAATTTTGATTTGGTCAAATCAAATTCAAGTGTCGCTTAGATAAATAGCTTATGCAATAATATGATGAAAATAATTTTAATGATCAACTAACTTGATGATTTTTACATGAGGCTTGGCTTGTTCTTACTAACATTATTAATAGTTTTCCTAGTGTGATATGGAACTATAATGATATGTTGGCATGGAACATCATCATTTGATTTGGGACTCTGAATTGAGTTAGGAAATAGAAATTATTTGGTAAATATTTTTGTATAATTGATTTGAATGATGGAAAATACAAAAGGTTTAGTGAATGCAAACATAAGGAACAAGCTTTCCAATTAGACCGACACATGCCTAATTGGGCTATGTAGAGTTAAACTATGTACTATCAGGAGAGTTGGAACTACATCCTTGTTTCCACCTACTAGCATTCCTACCATGGCCAGAGATGTAAAGTGTAAGAATATTTTGCTCAACAGTTGGAGGTTTTCATGGGAGAAGCCACATATTCAGTCACTCGCGAGGACCAACTCAGAGGCACACAATAAGACAAGCTTTATTCTTCAACATTCATTAGTCTCTCAATATGCACAACAACATTGATTAACTTTGTCCCCACAGTTTCTCAAGATCGGATACCTGAAGGGCATGTACACATGGAACCCTTAGAGTGCGTCAAGTAAGTCCTTAAGGGAATGACACATATGCCACCCTTAATATCCTTGTGAAAATTGTAATAAAAGAAAAAGTGAAAAATAATTTGAATGCATGGCATAAGATAATTATTAGTAGGCTTTACAATTAAGGGAAAAAAATAATTATTTGTTATTATTTAGAGAAAAGAAAATTTGATTAATAACGATTTTTCATTAGTGACCATTTAGTATGGTGAAGGTAAAATAAAAAAAATTAGAAAATAATCTTTAGTTATAAACTTAGCACATATTTTTACTTTTAACTAATTAATTAATAGAAAAAAAAGTATATTGCAGAGAACTCTTAGGGAGAACCCTAATTCAATTTGAAATCCTAAGCTAAAAAAATGTAGGCTAGAGAGTATTAAACAATTAAGACATAAAAATAATCATGCAATAAAAATAGGGATAGATCTAGGAAACACCAATGGGTAATTTTAGAAGTCAAGAAATGTGCCTTTATTTTAATTTTTAATTAAGAACATTAATTTATGTATGTAGAAGATAATTGCAATAATGAATAATAAGATTTAAGATAATTATTAAATACTAATATTGCTTGAGTGTGATAAGTGTCATAAACGACAATAGATTTTCAGAAATTTTATTGGAGAGTTTGGAGATTGTCAGAAATTTTATTGAGAGTTTGGATATTGATACGATTTTGAGGAGGGAACCTCTAAGCATTGAAGCTGGTACATCAATCATTTGCTAGCGATATCAATATTTATACCTTGGGAAAAAGAGGATCCATATTATTTGGGATATCATTATTTATACCTTGGAGAAAAAGAGTACCCATATTATCTGGGATATCATTATTTATACCTTGGCAAAAAGAGTACCCATATCATTTGTGATATCAAAATTTATATATTGAGGAAAAAGAGTACCCATATCATTTGTGATATTGGTATTTATATTTTAGCGAAAAAGAGTACCCATATCATTTGTGATATCCGTATTTATATTTTGGGAAAAAGAGTACCCATAAATATTGATAGGGTGATTAACCTGTGGATTATTCTATTGAATACGGTATTTTTAGTAAATTAGTTATTTGATTAATTATGGATAAATTGCATTTATCTTAGTGTCCGCAATTATTGCTACCAATTAAATTATAGGTGTTGAGATTTTAGTTAAATAGGAATTTAATTGTTATTTATTGAGAGTTTTTAATGCGAAGTATGCGTATATACTACAGATGTACTGTATACTTTGAGCGTTGTTTTCTGAATTTTATTTCTGATGTTCGTTATGGTAGAATTCGATTTTTTTTTTATAATTTAATTAGTGATGTGCCGTGATTTGAATTACTGCAAGCCTTACATATAATTTTATCTTAGTTAAAACCTTGCACTTAAACTTAGGTCATAATGCTTCTTGTAATACAATAACATATA